>JAOBYK010473455.1:0-13765 GCA_025434845.1 Phenganax subtilis | reverse complement strand
ACTTGAACCCAGAATCAAATGTGGTCATAGTTATCAGCTACTAAATTATCTGCTATCCTAAATCAACTTTGAGTACTTCTATAGGAAGGAATTCAATTTTTCCCTGCAGTGAAAAGGAGTTCCTTGTCAAAATTGTATAAAATACACAGCGACTTCATACACTTTTAACTGTTTCATCGCATTTGCCTTCATCTTTCACGTTTTAATGAAATAGTTTAGAAAATGAGCCAAATTTAAGTCTCACCCCTACGAACACCAAAACGCGAAAACGCTTGCTCAGATAACCACGAAGTCTTTCCTAACCGCGGTCGCTTTAAAGATATTACTGTCGCAAAAACTATTAACGGAAGTTACAAAATTTGTATTGAGTTACACTACTGTATGTATCTATACTGTGATATAGTGCTCAATATCATTATCATCAGTTTATCTACTCAATTTAATTTGAAGGTCGAAACTAGCAAACCGCATTACGTCTACAGCAACGAAAAGCACTGGTCTCTGTATTTGTAGAAAGTATTTCATTCCATGTCATTTTTAAAAAAGTTTATGCACTGTGCCTTAAAATTCCTTTCTTTTTAACATTGTTTAAATAGAGGTAAAGGTGGAATTCGAGGACTCTAAAAGCTTAGCCAAGACTCAGTATTAAACGCATGCTGCAAGTAGCCTTTAAAACTTTTAATCGAACAAAGAAGATACTTTAGAAAAGCTTTGTGTGAGATACTACATTGCTAGCCAAATGTGCCATATACTAGCTTGTGATAAAATATTAATGATTTCGTACTATTTTCAACCAACCACAATGATTTTGACTTTAGGTAACAGAAATTCTCGGTGAAAAACCTCAACTGTTTTGAAAAATGAAGTTTAAAGTCGCAATGAATTGCATTGCTCTTTTATTCCACACAGGTATGGTGTGATTCTATTTTCATTCCATGATAACCACCAAACAAAGCCTATCTGTGAGCATGCATTCAGGCGTGTTATATGTATCTGTTTGATGCAATGCACAGTAGTGCTTTGCCACTTGTGGTCTCCTTATATGCGCATGTCTTCAGGAAGAGTACACGAACTGTCTATTCTGATCTACGGTTGCGTTTTGTGTGAAGTATACAATTTAACTATATGGAAACTCTTTTTTATGCTATTAAATTTGCAATGGTGATTGACCTTGATCAACAAGAAATTGCTATAAATTTCTATCAAACGGCCAAATTTTCAACGCCTTGTTTAAAAGTTTACAGCAGTTATTTTGCGTATGCAGGCATGTTTCACTTCATGCGGGTCACGAGGAGACGGACAGCGGTCAAGTTGAAAAGTTTATCCTTATTCTAAGCCTGTTTTTGACTAGGCAGAATTTTTCGAGCAGAAAATAAATCTAGCAACGTAACTGGTTCGTTAAAGACTTTTTGGCGGCAAAATACATTGCTAGCCAATCAGTTTGTCAGATTTATTTTCCGCACGCAAATTTCCGCCTAGTAGAAAGCGGGCTAAAAACAATTAGTTCACGCTTACTCTCGCTGTTTGTGTTTTTCATCCCACAAATTAAGGACCTCTATTCTCATAACAGAAAGAAATAACATGATTTCCACAGGATCACTGGTAGTTGATTCTTAATTACAGTCAACCTTGTACTTCCTTGCGCTACAATTTGATCATACTCGGTAGAGGCGGGCAGGGTATATATTTCAAGGGGCATAAAGAAAGCATGCCAAACTGACCATGAAAGTTCTCAACTTAATTCCACCTAAAACCATCCCTTCCCTTCCTGACAGACAATATAGATGCTTCAGACACACTAGTCAACTCTTCACTGTTCACGGCGAAACTCTACTATATTAATTGTACACTTTACACACTAATTTCGCCGTGTCGATGTGTAAAGAGTTACTTGTGTTGTCTTCGCTACCATCATTACACTACAAGTAGACTGAAAAGCCAATTCCTATTGGTGAGCCCATGAAGGGTTTTTCATGATAAATTGAGTGGTAGTCAGCGTGAAGCGCATCAAAGTTTATGTTGCATTGGAGCTTGAGCTTGCAAATGATACGAAATGGCACATATGTCTCCTAACAAGTGCAATTTAAACACAAGCAGTAAACAATAAGCTCGCTCAGACGATTGTGCCTCGATTTAGAGTTGACCCCCTCTCAAATACCCTAGTTCTATTGATTGGCTAAAGCCAAGAACAAGCAAACTTTTTTTTTACAATAATCTAATTCCCCTGATTAAGATGATATATTTCGTATTTCTAATGCCTATTTTTACTATGAAAAATAAGTCGGGAGTACGTAGGAATGAATATACAGAGTATACAAAAAAAACGCAATCCTACGTTCAAATAAAAATTGCGAAAAGCTGAGGAATTGGTAAAGGCTAATATTTCCATTGTTCGAAAGCTCTACTATTCAGTTTTACAAAAATTGCTTGTTTGTTAAATTTGAACTCGAAATGAGTGAGAAACGACTTTAAGAAAGACAGTGTACCCCCTTAAGAATTAAGAACGTTGAATTGAAGCATCTAAAAATGACCGCTTACAGTAAATCACTTATTTTGCAGTTCTAAATGCATGGCTTAAAATACACGACCAACTACACACTGAGTAGAGAAAGGATAAGACTAGAACATGAACTCAAAACGAAAACATAGAATTTATATTTGGTTATAAAGCTTTAAAGTTGAATTGCGTTTTTTTATACACACTGTATAACAACATTGCACAACTTTCTACCCTTCTTACGTATGTTTTAATGTCCCTGAATTCTCTCGGGAAATTAAAGTTCGATAACTCAGAAAGAAATTTCGTGCACTGTTTTGCCAAGGTTTATTTTGTTTTCGCAATATGTTGCTAAATTTTTGTTCGCTACTGCTACTTAAGTAAAAACCTCAACTATTTTAGTATACTGTATAAGGAAAAGGGATGGAATAACCGTTAATCATAGGGTAAAAATTGTTGCTGTAAAAGTCTTTTTTGCGAAAAAATATTGTAAAATAGGAGTGACACCACCTACCAAGCAGGCTTCAATTACCCCACCTCTCCTGAGTCATCATTCCAGTTTAATATTCATATCAATGGTTTCAATATACCTAAACTTTAAAGCAGAGAAGAGTCAAACTATTATTTGGACGTAAACCACTCCAAACCATGATCAATATTTACGCTGCTTTCTTTGCAAGTACTCCAATATTTGTCAAAAGGAGTGGCTTAGAAGAGCTGCTGACAAGGAAAAGTTTATGCGACGCCAATGCGCTTGATTTCTTGTTGATGGTGGCATGTATGCATGGCTACCGGCTTGATTTTTTCCCTATAGTTATCACATGACGTTCATGTCATGTTTAATACTACATCTATTATCAACTGTACCTTTCCAGCTAAATCCTACCAATAGAACGATATGTAAAAACCCATTATAAATCATACACGAATTTTCATGCAACCATTTTTCGAAATAAATGCCTCTCAATTCAAATAATTAAGTCCAAACCAAAAATTATTTCGGAATCTAAATCATGAAGTATGAAAAATAGTGATGGTGGGAAGTAAAAATGTGCAAATCGCATGTTGAGTGTGTTGACGACCCCAACCCACTTTTGTTTGGATTCGACTCCTGAATCATAATTTTTGCGGGGTTTTTTTGGCTTTTACACGTTGCCGATCGGACCAATTCTTTTATCACAAATGATGAACCACGTGACAAGAGTTTTAAGCAAAAAATTGCCGTTCTTTCGGCTGCATAACTTTATGAAGTCGTATTTACATATTCGTATGAGCGCATTGCGCTTCAGTAAACAAGTTTTGTTTCAAGTGTACGACGAATATATTCTCTTGAAATCAACTCAAAATATACACTTAGTGATCTAACGAGATGGTTGTATGGAAATCTGATGAAACAATTCACCTGTATTGCAAATGCAGCGAAAGTGACTCGCGAAGAGCGTACATAGCTTTGTAGATGATTGGCTGTAAAATACATAGACCCTTTCACCCTTGGGGTCATACTAATCACTAATGGTTCAATGTACGTTACGAGTCGTTTTCGCTTCTCTTCGCAGTCCAGCTGGATTATTTCAGCAAATTTTCATATAATCATATTCTTGGATCACTAAGTGTACGTTTTGCGTTGGTTTCAAGTGAACTTATGCTTCGTAGACTTAAAACACACTTACTTTACCGAACTTGATCCGCTCACGCGAACATGCAAACCCGATTTTACAAGTTCTGAAGCCAAAGAACGGCAGTTTTTTATTCAAACAACTCCTCGTGTGGTTCTATATTTGCGGTAAAAGAATTGGTCCGGTCAGCAATGTGTATAACGTGTAAAAGCCAAAACAAACGCGTATATAATTATGCTAATTATGCTCGTAAATGCTTCTTGAAAGAACTCGGTAATTGTCGTATTTACGTTGCTGCCACGTGATTGACCACCGCACGAACAGCACTCGGACAGACACGAAGTTTAGGCTACAAGAAAGTTGCATGCCTTATAAGGCATGCAACAAAAACCTTCTAGCTGTGTATACACTCTTTTGATGTGGGCATACATTCAACCATTATTTATAAAGCAATGTACTATCGTTCTTCTCTTACCCCGTAAAATATGTGAAGCATTTCTATTTTGGACTCCAAACTAGGCTGCAAATCACTTAAAACACTTGCAAAGTTGAATAACCACTATAAATGAAAATACCTTCATGGAATTTGAAAATTGCTCAAACCAACAAATCTTTCTCCATTCCTGTTCCAAGTTAGTTCTTCTAGTTCCAGGCTCATTACTTTCGTTTTTCCATTCCAGTATTAGCTAAATTGCTATGTACCACCTTGCAATAAATTGAAAAAACGGAAGTAAAGGGCTTGGGATAGGAAGAAAAAAACTTGTAGCGAGAAGTGAGGAACTGTTGATTGACTTGTACCATATAGAGATGTTTCCAATGTACTTGCAAATAAGTTTTTCGGGTTTGCAAATGTATTAAGGTACGCTGCAACAAATTCTGGAATCCGAAATAGGAAGGTTTCACGTAATTTGCCTGTAAAGATCTAACTTTTTCTATGTGTACTCACGTTTCTCAGGATTTAAAACTAGTAACTACAGTATTACAAAAATTTTCTGAATGATTCTCTCTTGTCCATTTTAGCCTATATGTGATAGTGCTGATTTTTTGAATGCTGATAAATAGCTCCTAGCGATATAATTCCATGCATCGTATTGTAGTCATGCGTTCGGTTTTATAGTTATTCACTCTGGCATCATAACATTCTTCAAGGAAAAACACTTTCGTAAAACTTCTCTTTTAAATTACTATTTCATCTGTCAAACTAACACTATATTTCCTTTTTCTCAGTGGGGATATTGGCAGACGACAATAATGCAGTTTGTAGTAACCATGGTTCGGCTACGTCCAACAATCATCGAATCTGTAAATGTGAGCCCGGTTACAAGGGATTTGATTGCAGTCAAAAAAGTAAGATGGGAGACATCTTCGCTACCTTTATCTCATATTGGAGATTTTTTTGCGTTTCATGCGCTAATACTGTTTGCTGTATGTGTATAGCTAATTTCAGTACCGTATGTTTGTTGTCCCTGGTTCAATGTATGTACATCCCGTGCATTTCTATTCACCAGTAACCAACATGTAGGAGAGAAAAATTACATAACATTGTCAAATGATGTTTATTATTTGAATAAAATGCCAAAAGCTTGCGGCGATAAGAACAATTATTTGTCCGTTGATCTGGTAGATTCTCTTTCATTAGGAAGTGAAAGTCCACCAACGTGAAAACAACGTCTTGCGTGTAGTGAAGTTTAAAGTCAACCCAATCAAGTCGCCTTTTTGCCATATTTTCTTCCAAAAGCACTACTGACGAGTGCAACCACCTATATCTCTGCTAGTATATGTAGAAATGCTCAAGACATGCATCAAAATTTAAGTTGCCTATTGCCGCACTCAATGAATTTCGTTTGAATAAAGGCCATTTTACATGATGTAATGTTTTTGCTTTCATTACCCTACGCTGATGAGCTCCTTGTATATCAAGCATAATTCCTTACTAATTAACATCTCTCTAGAGTAGAATCACGTTGCAAGTGAGAAAAAACGTTGCATTGTGTCCATGGCACTAAGATTGCTTCTTAAGTTTTTTAATCACGAAGAAAGTGAACAGTTTTTGTGCCACCGAGTAGACTGCGTACAGAAAAACAGACGGCAAGCTTACCAGCATGTTCATGTAAGAGCTGACGTTTAGATGACACTTTCACTACGAATATTTGAAAATTTGCGTTCTAGCTACTCGGCAAAGTACCAGCAAAGAAAAATAATCTTAAAATGTAATCATTAATTCGCTCATGAGGAGATAGTCAAAAAATCGTAGCATTGGTTTAGTCTTTTGTTAGCATTAGCTTGTAATGATAAATGTTTCAAATATAAGACAGGGTTAAAGTTATTGCTTAGCTACGGGCATGAATGCATGCGCATTAGCTTGACACCATGCAATCAAAACATGTTTGAAAATTAAAGACTGGGAGGAGGAAAGCTTAAACTGAGTTATTTCTCGAGTCTACGGTTTCACTTTGCGCTAATTCGGCTGCCGAAGTATGGCAAATAGACTGCTCCCCATTCCTTAAGTAGACCTTGGAAGAACGAAGTTAGTACTTACGATAAAAATCAAGGAATTTGAACTAATGATCAGATTGTATATTTAAACTAAATAATCGTATATGGGAAAATGTGCATCATCGACATTCTCAATTCCTCTTTATAGTTTTACCATGCGATGTAACTCCTTGCAGAAATGCTGCAGCATGTGTAAACAATAAAGATGGTTCATTCACGTGCAAGTGCAAAGCAAACTATGAGGGAATTCTTTGCGAGAAAAAAGGTAAAAATAGATTTGTTGGGTACAAGATAAGAGAGTTATAAAGCCCGTTTACACAGTCTCACGAGCACTTTCTGCTGTAATTTTTCTCGTTGTTGGAGGATGTGTTACTGTGAACGACTGACGAGCATACTTAATCGAAAAGTTGGGGTATTTACTCGTCAGTTAAGCTGAATAGTCACATCCTCTAGGAGGAGAAATATTACCAGAAAATTGCAAGTGTAAACGGCAGTGGCGGACTACTCAATAGGCTGTGTAGACTGAAGCCTACAGGCCCGTGCTTTTGAGAGGCCCGTAATTTTTGGATATCGATTATTAATACTCCATTAGGCCATGTAAAATTTGTGAAAAAAAATACAATTATGTATCATGACAGGCGTAACCACGCTAGACCTGAATGTAGTTATACTTTTCAAGGCCTCAAGTGCATGGGAGAGGCCAAAATATTGGTTACTTTTTAAGTAGTTCGGCCAATTAAGGCCCGTGAATTTCGGTAAGCCTACAGGTCTGGGGCCTGGTAATCCGCCACTGGACAACAAGCCTATACATGTCAGTACTGCGATCACGCAAAATAATTTTATGCAAAAAGTAGACATGGATGGTAGATGCATGAGTTTATTATGAAGAACCAAACAATTTGAGTCTGTTTAAGGAAATTGTTCGGGGAGATTGACTTTTGCACCATTCCTGTATACAATGATAAGTAATTTACTACAGTAATATCTATCGCTCATCACGCAATGCTCCATGCTCTTACAACACCATTATTTTCGGTCTGCTTGAAGCAATAGTACGCAGCGGACTTTTTGCAGAGACAAAACAGTGAAATTGAATGATTCATGCCGTTTTTGCTGTGATCACTTATTTTCCCTTTTAACTAGTTCAAAATGGCACCAGAAAAATCTACCAGTAAGACTAGTTGTTTTTTCAAGAACTTCCATGTTATAAAAGCATATCTTCGATTAACAGCAGCTATGTTAACAAATTTAGATCTCGCAATTTTGGACGCCAAAGTAACGGCGATGCACTACATAGTAAAGGTTTTCTTTAAAATACTGCTAGTCTTCTGAACGTCCGTCGCTTTATATTTGAATGGTCTCGGTCCGTTTAAAATAGAGAGTTTTAGCAAAGAGTACGAGTACGACTACGAATACGAGATTCGACCGCCAGAGACCTGGCACGAGGGAGTCGTACTCGTAGTCGTTTTTGTTTCAAATTTTGCTTTAGTAAACAATAAGTTGTTTACGCTCGCGACTCTCGCGGAACCAGAATTTTTGCAAGTCATATTTCCGGTCTAATGTACCCTGCCGTTCAAAACTTATGCACCTGAGCAAGGCTCGGACTGTCAACAATATTAATTTAAATAGATTTTGTTCGAAATGAAAAAAAAATCAACTTATCTTTCATTTGAATACTTCGTAGTGATGACAACGAGTTTTACAAAAAAATTCGTACTCAGATTTGGGCCGGCTACGACTTCCTCGCGTCAGCACGAGATGGCGTATGGCGTGCAACGAGTGTTTCGCGCGAAAATGACGAATTTCTTATTCGTAGTCGTACTCGTACTCTTTGCTAAAGCTCTCTAATATTGGGTAGTATGCTACAAGCGTTTTTACACCACAAAATTCAAGCGTTTTGTACTTAAATATTTTGAGTACACGGATCAAGTTTTAATTACCTGCGATGTTCTCATTTTCGTACTCTGGAAGTAGAATTTATAGATTTTCTAACCCTCTGAATGCTTCACGAACCATCATCTATATGCGTGATTGAGAACATTTTTCATGCAGTACTTTCAATAGTTTGAAATTTTTGATATGCAAGTTCTTGTCAGTTCGATCATGTTCTTTGATTTGAATTCAGTTCGACCATGCGACAGAGAGCCATGTAAAAATGGTGGTGAATGCTCGGATGATGGCGTAAAATGCTTCACCTGTAGTTGCCCTGATGGATTCAAGGGATACGACTGTTCACAAAAAGGTACCTTTAATGGTGATAGTGTCGAGTCAATTGTTATAGCTTTTAGTCATATCTGTAGACCCCGAATACTACCTCTGTTCACCTGAATACACCATAACTGGAATGTTTTTATTTCGATTGCTGCGTTTTGCTTGAGTTAAAACTAGTTTTTTTTCCACTTGAATATCGCTTTTAAAAAATTATATTACCGTACGCCGATACGAGAGAGTACAATATATAACCATACTTACAAAGATTCTGCAAATGTAATTTCATCCAAAATAGTTCAGCGAAATTACTTTTAATTTTTTTTTAAATCGGTCAATTTTGTTGATATTCTAAACGTTTCCGTCGATTATACAAGCTAGATGACAAAAAACGACCATTTCAATGGCAATTTTTACCGGAATCGATCTCTGAAAGTCGTCTTCCCACGAGGGGCGCACCTCCGAGATGTTTCGAGTGCACGTGGTGGTATCCTGCTGCGTACAACAATTAAATCCACAACATACTGATTACAAAAATCTTTGTTTACAAATATGTTCGTACATAAATAATTGTATACTTCCGTGGCTGTTTGCAGCTGTAAATATTGCTGCATTCTGTGAAGAAAAACAAAGCTTAGAAAACTGTAGAGTTTTCTTGATGATTTACTATTTTCATGACTACCTGGCTTTTAAGACACAAGTTATGGCAGCCAACACCCATCGATTCCTGGGAATCTATTTGCTTCCATGTGATAGTCAAAGTTTTAGGTTTGTACCAAACGTGTTTCATCTAAAGTTTAACAATGCTTTGCCAAAGCACTGCTAAAATTTGCGCTGTATGTCATTGCATAATTTTCCAGCTGCTTAGAACTATTTTTATTATTAGAAACCTTGGCGAAATGTTAACTTGTTTTCAGTCATGTGATTTTGAGATTTTAGATGACCGGAAGAATGTCAAAATGGCCTTTAAAACCTTTTCAGCTGACTTCAACCACAGTTTAAGACAAAGATTAGATTCCTTTTTTAATTCATTGCAGTACAAGGGCGCAACGAGAGAGGGGTTTCGAGGTGAAGAAAATAGTTTCTCCCTCATTTTATATGAATACATATGCCATTTCAGGGACAGTAGATCTCAAAATTTTCCAGGGAGGCATGTCTGCGGACCTTCTTAAAGGTTTCTCGCCCCTTTTGCTATTGCCTTACTCCACCCCAACTTTTCACATCCTGGCGTGGCTACTGCGTTTGCCCTAATACTAACCTACGACCCCTACCCTTCAATATATCTAGTTGCGCTTTTGCAGTACACGCCACTCCAATGGGAAAAAACATCCACAAAATTGTTCAGTGGCTTGCCCGTCATTTGCTTAAAAAATCACGTGATCTGAAACAACCTATGCCAGTGTACTCTAAAAGACCTGGAACGATACTCTCGCCACTATCTTTGAGGCCAAATTGAAAGCCATCATGAAGGCCAGGTCTCGGAAATATGAGTTACTTTTCAACGCTCTTTTTGACCCTTAAGCTTCTTGTTTTAGAGCCGGTTATGAGCTAAATAAATGAAAATTTCATGTGCCAAAACGTTTTAGGACGTACGTCCAGTGGGATTTTAAAGTGTGTTTTGACTGCTAGAAATGAAAAACATTCTTTTTATACAACCGACCCCCTAGCAGTTTTCATTGGTGAATGATGTAGAACACTTTGAATTATCCAGAATCCAGATAGCCAAGTTTGAGTTTCTCAAATTGACTCCTTTGTCTGAAATTTCTATTTTTCTTGTCTTTTTTTGCTCAAAAGCTTTTCGCTGAATTCCCCACTCCTCTAGACTCGCCTTAGTCCTTTTGAAACTGAATATTTATAGAATTAATTCCGCGCCCCACCTTTGACCTTCAAATTTGCTTCATTCAGACATAGGACTTCGCAAATGGAGGTGTCGTTCCGGTGTTGTTGAGTTCACTGACCAACATATGACCTATACTGATGTCGCTGAAAACAACTCAGTAGACACTTGTCGGTCTTTAGTGTTCATTACTACGGCTGTTTTAATTTTGTTTGCGCCCCCTGCAGTATGACGTGCGTTGTTAGTGTAGTACCTCCAGCTTTTCCTTCCAAAAAACGAAAGGAAGCCGTTTTTGTTAATAGTTTTATCATTATACAGCACGCATACGTTCCGTTTAAAAAGTGTGTTTACTAACGATCTGATTCAGACACTAGTTTATAGCATGTAAGTATGAGCGACAGTAGATATCATCTGGCGAACTCGATTTTAGTCCCCATGGTTTGGTTTTTTACTTCTTAGCCATCGGAACCATACAGGATACACGGCAATTTCGATTCGATGCTTATAAAATCTCACAAACAATTTCTTTTGGTTTGACATAAACAGACGTAGTAACAGGCATAACTCAGCCACTTTCGTTCCACAACAAATGTAGACCACCATTTTCCATATATTGTTATAGACAAGGTTCCTTGCTACATTGAACTGCTGTGCGGAATTTTAAGCAAAAAACTGTAGAAAAATGAAGCAATTGCTGAGAAACAGACAAGCGAAAGCGCATTGCATGTGAATTATAGCGCGAAGTATTTCGCACAAGCGTTACCGAAGGATCTAAAAAGCTTGGCGACAACTATATGCAATGCAATAAACTATTTTATATTTTTATTTCTTGTGAGCGGGCGGTATTCTATGTTTTCCAGTATTTTGATTGGCCACATGAGCGGGCGGTTTTCTACGATATCTGACCGCAGTCCACGGTATCCAAAAATTTCCAATTTTTTTGTCAAATTAGCGTACAAAAATAAATAAAATAAAAATTTTAGAACAAAAATAGATGGGGTTAAAGATTTTCATAGTGGTAGCGAATTTTACGACAATGAATTTGAGATAAATACAGCGAAAGATAGCAAGAAGTCTGAGCAATTCATTCAAGATTTTACTGCAGTTCAACGGCCAGAAAACACGTTAAAAAAACCAAATATGACTTCGGAAATAATAAACTTTTGTACAAACATATATTTGTGAGTAGTGAGAGAAAGGGCGTTCAAGCACAATTTGTATGCAAATGAGGTAAAATCGTAATACAATCTTATACTAATCTACAATTTTTCAAAAAATCTAGGGGTACCCCCCCCCCGATTCAGAATCACCATAAAAAACTAGTATAAGATAATATTACGTTTTGATAGTAAAAATGGCCCCCCACCCCCCCCACCCCCCACTTTTTGTTTGTAATACAATCTTATACTTTAGCGCCATTTTGTTTTTGATGGCAGAGGACCACGCCCTGACCACGCCCTGATGTTTTACAAAAAAAAATTAGTATAAGCTACCATGACGCAAAATTTAGTAGATATTACTATTAGGGCTTGTTTAGTATAAGCTACTATGACGCAAAATTTAGTAGATATTACTATTAGGGCTTGTTTAGTATAAGCTACTATGACAGGAAAAATTCTTTTAAACATTAAAAAATCAATTTTTAAAAACAAAAATTTAGGAGAAAATACAAACAATAGAGAAATGAATCCAGATTCTATTTATAAAAAAAAATCACTATAATAAAAGAGATATGAGTAGTGAGAATTTAAGACAGCCTGTTCAAGAAAATAACGCTTCACGGGAGCAAAGCTCCCTTACAAAAACAACTAAGAAAACATTTAATCCAATTAATGGAGTGTACAACGCATTAAATTATTTTTATGATAAGATAGTAGGTCTTGTTCCTACGAATGTAAGTAAGAAAATATATGATTTTGTGTCTAAAACCTTAGACAATATTCCTTGGAATAAAAAGAAAAAAGAAATAAAAGAAACAAAAGAATGGGAAACTGCTCTTGAAGGAAGATTAAAAACTTATTTACTAATAGCTGATGAGGATGATAAAAATAAGGATCCAGAATCTTGAGAACATAAGGATCTTATTATAAGTCATCTTAAAACTCTTATAAATAATAAAGTTGAACTTGTTCTTATTTGTAAAATGATAAAAAGAGATCCAAAAACGGATAAAATAGAAGAAGAAGATACAGATCATTTTAGTTCTGGATATCATAGAATTTTAAAAGGATCTAATTTCAAAGAGATTTTCGAGAAAATGGTGGTAAAAATCACATCCTCATTTATAGAGAAACAAAAAGCAGATTAAGGATGGGAATTTATAATTAAGTTTGTGAAAGAGTTACATATTCATTTAGCAAAATATAAACCTCTTAAGGGATCATCTTATGTTCCTACTCCTAAATGGTTATTAACTAAGAAAGCTATAATAAATCCTAAAAATAATTTTAAAGACTCTGATGGATTACCTGAGCAAAGATGTTTTAAATGGGCAGTAGGAATTGCATTACTTAGGAGGTCAGGAGAAAGAAATAAAGATAGAGTTCCCATGTGTTTTAGAAAACAAGTTCATCTGAAATCTAATTGGACCGACATTAGATTTCCTACTCCAATCGACGACATCAAAAAGTTTGAGAAAAATAACGGACTTTGTATAAATTTATTTGGATATAATGAGATAGATAGAGTTTTTCCCATTGGTGAAATTCATGAGAATCCTGATATAAGACTTTTACTATTAAATGATAAGCATTATACGGTGATTAAAAATCTTTCTAGATTAATTAGCTCAAGTTTAAGAGAACATCATGGAAAAGTTTATGTTTGTGACTTTTGTCTTCAACATTTTGAAAAAGAGGACTCCCTACTAGATCATAAGAAATATTGTAAAGAACATAAGCCTGTAAAGACAATACTTCCAGAAGATAATTATTTTATTAGTTTTAACAATCATTATAGAAAAAATAAGGTAGCGTTTTCTATCTATGCAGACTTTGAATGTATTTTAAAGCCTATGAGTAAAAAATTAGGAAAAAATACGACACAATATCAAGAACATGTTCCTAGTGGATTTTGTTATTTAGTAAAATGTTTTGATGACAGTATTTACCC
>JAOBYK010473344.1:0-13768 GCA_025434845.1 Phenganax subtilis | reverse complement strand
CGCGTCAGCACGAGATGGCGTAAGCGTGCAACGAGTGTTTCGCGCGAAAATGACGAATTTCGTATTCGTAGTCGTACTCGTACTCTTTGCTAAAACTCTCTATTAACAAATTAAGAGTGTCCGTTTGAGAAGTAAATTGAGTGCGTTGAATCTTAACGTTGAGACGTTGTGCAGCATTTATTCAATCAACTAGGAGCCAGTTGTATACGAAAGTCCGTTTAGCTTAAAGGTGGTTATTAAAAGCATCTCCTCATACCTTGTACATACCTTGAAATTGAGTTTGCGGAGAATGTTAGATCACCGTTTATGCAGGCAAAAGATTGGATTGTAGGCTCAATTACTTTCATTTTCCTAAACCGAAAGAGCGAAAAGTTGTGAAAACACTTTTAGAAATTCCCACGTGTATTTTGTGTTTCCATTTTTCAGGTTCGTTTTCAATACGAAGAATATCCGCGCACGACTAAACAGGCCTGGAGACAAGTGTTACTTATCCAAGATGTTGAAATACGGGATAGATTGTCTTCATCGCAAATGAACAAATTGCTGTATCAGTATTCCACTAAAGCACGACCCAAACAGACCCATTCCAACATGGTGCGTTCATCGTCAAATCTAGGAGTTTTTGTTACACTGTTTAATGAAATGAATGTATCTTAGCAAGAAATTGTATATTTTTTCTTCTGATAAAAAATGACAATGAAAACAATGATTTTGCCAACCAAAAATGGTGAATTTTAAGGCCTAGTCGCATAGCGTGAGACAGGCCAATTTACGACCCTATGCTTCAAGACTCCAGTCTAATGTCTTCATAATAAAATGAATGGAATTTATCAAGAGGTGATGCTTCAATATTCACCATATATATTATATCTGATTTCAGATATCCATGAAGATGCTTGGTGTGCGACCTGACGATGGTTTGAACTCGCAAGAAGGATGTTTGAGAGTTTCCTTAAAACCTTTACGGCTTAATATCGACCAGGTAATATAGGCTGGTCAAAACATTCAGTTGGATTATATTCACATGTGCCCATAAAGGCCGACACACACCGGACGCGATTCGGCAACGCGACGCGATTTTTCAAATTTTGAAAGCCAATAAATCTATCCATGGAAGAAAATTTTAAAAGACATGAAGACTAAATAACTAAAAATATTATATCGTCTTTGAATATCTGGAGAATCTCAACTAGAATCAAAGTTATCAGTCAATGAAAGTCGAAAAATCGCGTCGCGTTGCCAAATCGCGTCTGGTGTGTATCGGCCTTTACATGGGGCTGGTTGTTCGTACGGCGTTTAGCTTAAACGGCGGATAAGTCAGAATTCAAAAACACTCCCACATTTCTTCTAAGCTTTTAAAATCAAATTTTATGTAATAAAACTATTGGTAAATACATAATTATTGTATTCAGTTGAAAAACATTCAATTTCGTTGTTCAAGGTAGACGTAAATAAGATCTAAATTTTAAACTTATGCGCCGTTTAAGCTAAACGGCGTACGAGCAACCGGCCCATGATTGACAATATTTCGAGGTGGACAAAAATGTTAACTACAGCTAGAAAGAGGATCATAAAATAAATAAAAAGTGTAGGAAGTATAGCAGCGCGAACTTCCCAAATGTTGTTTATATTTTATAAAAAAAAAACCGTTTAAAAACGCGAGCGCTGATTGGCTGAAAGCGTCGGAAGGCCGTGTTTCTATGACTAGACGGAAACACAGGAACCTTCGCGCGGTTTTTCGTGGGGTTGCGTGGATAAAGTGGGAATTTTAAAAGAAAAAATATAAACAAAATATTTGTATTAAAAAAAATCATCAACGTTTGAACTAGAACAAATATTTGAAATAATGTCATAAAAAGTAAAATTTTTTACTTTTATTGTTTTTAAAACGTTATTTAATAAAGGAAAAACAAAATTTTTTTCCGTGTTTCTAGTGAGTTATAGATACACTTGTGCTAGTTCGGGAGAAACTCGCTATTGCGTGGAAACACTCGTGTTCCCACGCAATTTCTCGTTTCTCCCGAACTTGCCCGCGTGTTTGTATAACTCGATGGAAACGCGGAAAATGTGTTCTAAGTATTTCTTAAATATTACTGTGTTAATACAAACACATACTAATTTTGCAAAATTCACATTGTTTTACTTTCCGCGTTTTATGCACCATTTCGCGACAAACCTTTGCAGTTATGCTAGTTTTATCATACTCTTTCCAGCTTTGGTAATGGTCATAATTCTTTTGGGCTTGATCAAAATTTTTTGAAGAATGTAATTCGTCCATTTATTGGATCTTACATGCATGTGACTGTCCATTTTAGGATACTCTTCAGTTTCTCATAAATTTTGTTAAAGATCTTTCAAGTTCGGAAGATACAAGTAAGTGATGAAATTTAATAATCAGTATGAACTGTCTGTTCAGTGATTTCTCTGCGAGATTGCAAACCCCATGTTGTGAATGAATGAATGAATGAATGAATTGGTTTATTAAATCCATTTTGCAGTTGAAAACTGAATTACATGGATAAAGATATAAATTACTATAAGATATAAATACATTAAAAGTTTTTCAAAATAAATTGTAAAATTATACTCTAAATGTGTGCATTAGCTATTGATTAAGATTATAACGTTGGTTAAAACTAACTATATTTAATAGTGACGAAGTTCTTAAAACGTTCGGACATTATCGGTAAAAGTTCCGGGTTATTATTTCGAAGATAATAGTTGTGGGTTCGATCGATTCGACCGGGCGTTTCTTAGTGATACAATTGTTAAGCTGACCAATTGAATGGATTTGCAAAGTTTTATAAGGGCCCGTTCCGCTTACCGAGATAAAACTTTAAAGAGTGTTCATATGAACTTTTTGTTCCACATACCGTACGTTGTAGCGTTATTTGTTTTGGTGACAAACCAGAGGATCGTGAAACGAGTAGCAAATCTCCGTTACCAGCAGGGCCACCCAGACAATTTTGGGGGTCCGGCGTAAAATTCTCATTGGGGCCCATCCTCCCCCAAAAAGCCCATGCAAATAGGTTCTAGAGTCATGGCCAGAAATTTCGGACATTTGAGCCCGTGTGAAGACCAGCGGGTACTAATTTTAAAATGGCGGCGTCGGAGCTTTACAATGTTTTGTGTCAATATCCAATCTCTTAATTAGCTTTTTAAGCCCAAAATAATCCAAAACATCAGACATGGTTTGCTGATTTATTTCCACACCATTTCCAAAACAAAAAAGTTTTATATTTCAAATTTTCGTAATTCCCGCTTCTTCGCACGAAATCAAAACAACACGCTGACCAAAAGCACTTATTTTCAGCATATATCCCAAAGTTCTTTTCGGTATGTGAAAGCCTGTTTATTTCTGAACATTTTGATACCAAACAAGGCTGACTTTGATCAAAATTTTGGTTTCTCCATAGCGAAATGAAGACGTTATGTCGTAAAAAACACCACATTATGACAACGCCGTAACTGGGCAATCGTCAAAAAAGACAAGTAAATCAATTTTTTTACAATATTTTGAGATGTGCAGTTAAAATTTCTATATTTCTTTAACGCCATGATCAAGTTGAAATTCGCGCATGCGCAGTTGTTATGTCCTAAATTTCTGGCCATGATTTTGGGGGCCCCCACAAGCCTGGGGCCCGGAGCCAATTGCCCCCTTCAGCCCCACCCTGGGCGGCCCTGTTTACCAGTCCAATTTTGAACGAAATACCAGCTTTTAAATCTAAAATCTTTCGCATTTCCAAGTTTAAATTATTTTCCCAATTCCTTTCCTTGTCCGGGAAACACTCATTTTCCCAGTTCAGAAAGGGAAAAATCCCAGTCCCATTTTACTCCTTCGGAACCTCAAACCGCTATTTTGACGATATTTTTCGGTTATTCAGCTTTATTTGCCAGGAAAGCTGTATTTTTTACAAAATGTTTGTCATAAAATTTGAAAATAGCGATAAAACTCGGTAATTGTAGTCAAATGAAATCGAAAATGCTAAATTTCGTAGTCTGATTTTATCGCGGTAAGCGAGATGGGAAATATTCATCCCGCTTTTCTATGATCTCGGCAAATTCAGTCGAGATCTCGACAAGTGCCCCCCCCCCGCTCTTCCATATGAACACGATAGATTATGTAGTGTAAATAAAATTGAGATGCGAGATCGTCAGTAAGCGAGACGTTCCGATAAGCGGGATCATATGAACAGGTCCTATAATAGACAATTTTTTCTCTGGGGTTGGGAGGGTGCGACACCCGTTTGAAGGATCCTTCGCGGGAAACTCCTGATGCAACGGAGCACTAACTTGTTAAGTTTTTAACATGCACGATTATTAGTGCCAGCAACGTGCGTGGACTAATTAATGTTTCTCGCGAGACACTCGCGAGACTCACACTTTAGGGACTTATTACATACACAAGTTTACCGATGTACACAGTCTGAATTTTATTCTGTTATTTTTCAGAGTCGCAAGATTCTGAATCTCTAGACAATGCAACTTCATCTTCACCAGACCTTGCTGTTGAACGAACTATGGATGAGAAATCGTCTCCGACAACTACTGCGTCCAGCCCAGACGCACCGATCTTCTTCCGTTTAGTAGAGTTTTCTCCTGACGTACCCATACGACTTGACTATCACGGCAAACATACGGATATGATGGGACAGGTTTGTTTACGATTTTATGATGTTTCGATTTTTCTTCTAAGTTCAAAACTAAGGAATTATTCGTCGAACACACGAGCAAGTTATCCCGTCAAGAAAGTTGTCTAGGAAAGTTCATACGTTTTGCACACAAGCAAGTGAAATCGTGAAGAAGAGCATTAAGAAAGACTTGTTTGTCGTACACACGAGCGATTGAAGTCGTCAAGATAGTTTTCAAAAAACAATTGTTCATGCTGCCCATGAGCAAATGGAACTGTCAAGGCAGTTCTCACGGAAAGCTTTTCGTTTTGCACACGAGCAAGCGAACTCGTCAAGACACTTTGCAAGGAACAATTGTTCGCCGCACGTACGAGCTAGTGAACTTTTCAAGAAAGTTATCAAGGAAAACTTGTTCGTCGTTCGCTTGAGTAAGTAAACTCGTCGAGAAACTAACTAATATTTAAAAAATTTTCTCTATCTTTTAGCGGAGTCTAGCTGGACTCTTATTTGCATTTGCTCAACTCAATTGTTCTGAGATCACGTTACGACGTCTTTGTCATAGAAGTGGTCTCATGGGATTTGAACGAGTTCTCAGCTTCGTCCTGAACGAGTGGGCGAATGACATCAAGAAACGCCAAATTCCAGGGATACTTGGTGGAGTTGGTCCTACGTATTCATTTGTGCAACTGGTTCAAGGAGTGAAAGATTTATTTTGGTTACCTGTTGAACAATATCGTCGAGATGGTCGCATCATTCGGGGACTACAACGCGGTGCCAGCTCATTTACCACTTCCTCGGCCATGGCATTTATCGAACTCACCAACAAACTCGTCCAAGTCGTTCATGTAAGTCTCAAGATATTCCAGTTTCGTGTAAGGAGTATTGGTGGCGTTCTTGTCGTCCTAAAATTTACGGGCAGATAGATAGGCTGACAAAATGGACAGGCAAGGAGATAGACACACTCATAGACAGGCAGGCATACCAACTCACTGACTGACTTAGTACTGTAATAGAACATTATTAACGAGTTTAAGCAAGCGGCGTTTTTGACAACGCGGACGTCGACTGGAATAAAGTTGACGTTTTACACCAATCATCGTACTTGACCCAGTCCTTTGACGTTTCTCGTTTAGAGCCGATGTAACATATTTGGCATATAGTTAATAATTATTGGATGAGGTTGAGCGGCTTCGGCAGATAACGCCAAACGAGGCCTTGATAACTCTCGATATCACGCAAAAAGCGAATTCAATAATTATTTTATTATTCACATCAACTACCTAAAATAGCAAATCTAAGAGGAGAAAAAAGTCGAATAAATGCAGCAAGTTTGATTTTTTCAAAACCGGCTTTTTGCAGTTTTCTGTCGTCAGCTATCAAAAGACTATTATTTGTAGATGGGACGTCGCAATTACAACTACCAGGAATTATTTGTAGGTGTGACGTCGTCATTACAAATACCAGGAATTATTTGCCGGTCGCTAACCAATCAAAACAGAGATTGTAGAGATAGTGAATAATAATTAGTTATAGTTACTTATTTTTACTTTTATTTTAGTTCTATATAATTTACTCTCCAGAAATCGGAGGCAATAAAGATTATTAACTGACTGACTGACTGACTGATTGACTGAGACAGACAGACAGACAAACAAACAGTCAGACGGCATAGACTGACAAAGTAGTAAGAGAAACAGTGATAAGTTTGGTCAAGCTTTCATATGGTCTGATGTCTTCCATTGGTTAGGACGCAATTGACTATCTAGAACAATATTGATAGAGCCAAATGATTTCATTAACTATACAATTTTGGCACCTTTTATTTTCTCTCTTCCTTTTTTAATAGGGAGCTGCGGAGGTGGCATATGACATCGTCAGTCCTACTGATAATCTACCTGCAGGATCTCATGGTAAAATTGTAAAGCGTCGAGTAAACTCGCAGCCAGCAGATCTAAGACAAGGAATAGCAAATGCATACAGTGTTGTCACTGAGGTAAGTTTATAAGCCGTTTATAATAAATTTTTTTGACACCCGTCTTTCACCAACTTGCCTTCAGTCTGCTAGTGCTGTGGGAACTCACAACCATGATCGTTGGAGATATTGTTTGAAGAGTCCGTGCACGGATTTTCTTGGAGTGCGGGAAGGGTGCACCTCCTAAAATATTTCCCCCCTAGAGATGTTTGGCATAGCCACAGATATATTTTTCATCCCCCCTGCAAATAATAAACAATTATTGGATGAGGTTTTTGTGATATGCAGAATTATCAAGGTCAAGGTAAGTGTTATCAGCCGAGGGCCGGTTGTTCGTACGGCGTTTTCAAAATATACATCGTATTTATGTCTTCCTTGAACGACGAAATTAAAAGTATATTTAAATGAATACAATAATTATGTATTCACCTGTAGTTTTATTAAATAAGATTTAATTTTAAATGCTTGGAAGAAGTGTGGGAGTGTTTTCGAAATCTGTCTTATCCACCGTTACGGCGTACGAACAATCGGCCCCAGGCGCATAGCACTTGCCGAGACCTTGATAATTCTGCATATCACAAAAACCGAATTCAATAATTGTTTATTATACATTGCAAAAAAAAACGATGCGTGATGTATTTTTTATTATTTCTTGTTTTGAATTTTCAACTGTTTTCGCATAACAACAATCCGCAGTATTGCCAATCGCAGGCTCGATTCAATTATCTGCATGCAGATAATTCAATTATCTGCAGGTTACGAGATTGCTATAATTAATAGTTTGCTATTAGCCAATCAAAACGCGTGTTCTTACTACATTGTATAATAATCTGCGTTACCAACATGTTGACCGAAATCGAAATAGAATATATTTCAAATAATTAATGGTGAAAGTAATAATGGTTGCAAAATACACTTTCTTCTTATGCAGATTAATAGAGTAGATTGTCTGATTGTTCTGTAGATGTTGATGGCCACAGATGCGTCCTAGCAAACGCATTGTTTTAAAATCTTCCTTGACCTTGTCGGGGGTCTGGGGCTGAGACTCCTGCCAAAGCAAAAAGTAGTCCCCCCCCCAAAAAAAATATTTTTCTACCCTTAAACAAAACTTTGAAAATCCATCCTTGTGATGTAGACGTGGACAAAGTCTTTGTTTTATCTGTTTGTTCATGTTTATGAAACCTTGTGCACGGTGAAGATATGAACTAAAAATACATGGAACGCTACTTCTACTCTCCAGTAATCAATTGAAGCCAAATATGACACTCAGACATGCGCGTTTGACACCCAGACACGCGTGTTTACTGCTCGCGATTCTCTGGCGGGAACACTGGCTTCTCTCCTCATTGCCCGTTTTTGCCAAAAACGGAAGCTATTTTTTGGGCAGTTTGTTCATAAAATTAAAAAAAACCTGCATCTATTTTCTTCTTTGTGTTCTTTTTCTTACTTTCTGCAAAAGACTGCTTAGTAGCTTATTTATACTTGTTTTTTTTGGCAAAGTTTGACTCGCTTTCCGAGCATGTTTATTTGTTTGTTTTTTTTTTTGCCGTGTTTTCCGTAGCGCGGAAAGACAAGGGCTGACCTCAGACTTTTGGCTTCAATTTTTGACTGCAGGTGGCGTTCCATGTATTTTTAGTTCAATTGAACCAAGTCTTTGTTTAATCATTTTGTTCATGTAAATACTTTTCTGTTTGTAGGGCTTTGGGAAGACAGCTTCTAATTTTGTTCAAGTAGCAAAGGAAGAACATGAAAATAAAGGTATGACTGGCGCTGTTGGTGGTGTATTACGTCACATTCCCTCAGCTGTTGTTCAACCAATCATATTAGCAACCGAAGCCACGTCTAACGTACTTGGCGGAGTGCGGAATCAGATATTACCAGACGCAAGGCGCGAGGCAGCGGAAAAATGGCGCGTCGATGAGTAGCATAACCCCTTTGTTGAATCGGTTATGCTTTCTCGGTTGTATTCATCAAGTTGTAGACGTACGTACCCCCAAGTAGCGCTGTGCTTGGACTTTGTGCAAGTAGTCCCACAAATGTGATTTTTTAAACAAATTGCAAGTAAGCGCATGAAGTGCAAGTAGTCCAAGTGTAAATAGTCTCATGTACAAGTGATCTCATGAATCTGATTTTTTAACCAATTCAAAAAGTCCATTTTTCACTGCGAAAATGGAAAATGGGTTTAAGACCTGTTCACATGATCCACTTATCTGATACTACAGTAACGTTTCAATAGTGCTGATTCAAGAACTTGTTGCGTGTGTAAAATATCGCGATTTTTTTACCATGGCTTTTTGAGTCAAAAAGAAGCGACGTGATTTTTGAGAAATCACGTCGTAGTTTCCTTCAGAGGACGCTAGTAACATGTTTCAGTACATCGTGATTCTGCACGGAAAAAGATCCCACATGTGAGATCCATGATGTACACTGCTATCGCAACGAAACTGTCTCTTTTTCAATGCTTCTACGTCCGTGTTTACAGTGAAGTGTGTATTTTAGTTTCGTTCTTAACGGCGCCGTCGCGTCGTACAATTTTAAGCTCACTGATATCATAATTCATCGGCGATGTCTTACTGATTCCATCCATTGTCAGTGATCATTGATGAGTGAAATAATTTTTCTGTTGAAAATCATTTTGTTCTTCGTTGGTCATGGCAATCGATCGGAAAGTCGCCAATGAATGATGATGTATCAGAATCAAGTCCATACATCACACTCTATAGCTCGTTCAGTCATGACTGAAGGTTGGTGCAGTCGTGATTGTTTTGAATGTAAATAAGCAACATTTGAATTATTCGCCGAAGCGAGGTGAATATCTGCGAATAAAAACATAATGTATATTTTGAACTATGTATTATAAATTCAAACACAATACTGTATAGTTGATTGGAAACAATAATGAACTTTGAAAAACTGTTTGTACATACAGAGGGAAAAATCTTGTTGTGGCACCAGGTCAATTGTGGTTAGGCCCTCTTGTACGTTTTGCTCACAGTCTCCATCATCATCATCATCAGTCGCATTTCTAATCAAATCCAAATCTGTCTATCTTGTTGTCACAGTTGCACTCGTAGTTTGACTTAATTGGCGTTCCAAAATTTTGTATTACGCTCTCAAATACGACCTGTATATGTCGGTAATCCTTATGCAGAGACCGCAGATTATTCTTTTTTTTTGTATTGCCTGAATTTCTTTGTCTGTCAAGCGCGGACTGTTGGTTACACTTCACTGGTGACACTTTATTGTCAATTGTTTGGACGACTGAAATGGAAGTTTCGGCCTTTTTTTCCAATATTACGAAGATTGAAAACTTCATTATCCAATGAATAGCGCTATGCAACTTTCGAACAACTGGTCCCAGGATTTTTGCAATATGTTTGGGATTACATAATCTGTAGTAAAGGCTTTGCGGTGAAGCCCTGGGAAACGAGGTTTTTCCTGAATTTCCCCCCTGGTTCCCCCTGCAGTTTTTCAATGAGTTTTTTCGGTAAGTCACGCGAGTTTCTTTCGCAACACGCGTGTAACTCCACGCAGACTCGTGGATCCAATATGGAAGATTTACCGCGCGTAAAGCAATCCAAAGTTATCGGAATTCTAGCAACATTTTTTCTGCTTTCTAGCGGCGTTTCGAACTTTTTATTCGAGAAAATAAATATCATTGCGTCTCCCCTCATTTGCCTGAAGATTTTTTGTTTCATATATGCCCTAGGGTTTTATATTTCCTTTGTACCTAACGTTCAAGCCAAGGTGCGTACAAATACTTTTTAAAAGCTTTGAAAATTCTGTACTTTATAGTACACTAAATTTTTGAGAGTACTGGAGGCAATTGTGCGAAGTGCGTTTAGCTCAAACGATGGATAAGCTTAAAATATGCATCATATGTTGTTTTACTGCATTTTTCATTCCATAATTAAATTGTAACCAGCGTTTTTGCAATGGTGACAAAACTGGGCTTGATTATTCCTGTCAATCCTGTGCCAGTCTACTGGCATAAAAAAGGTTTCTCGAAGCTTTGAGCAAATGCCCATTGTAAGGCGAAGTTAGTTTACCAAAACAAATTAAACCCCAAAGTTCCTGCTGCAATTGATCGCTGGGTTGATAAGTTTGCATCGCCCAACATACATCCCCAGCTTGCAAATAATTTTTGTCTCTGTGGTACACATTGCAATTTATACAGTCTGGATTGACTGTGGCTCAGCTATGCTATACACTTTTAATTTGTTAGAACAATATTTGTGTTTCAGATGCAAATGTGTATGCTAGTACAACTTATCTTAATTATGCTTCAATCTTAAGAACTTGCTTCCTTTAAATTTTAGGTAGCTTTTATTTTCACTTCGTTTTTAAAATGGTGTATTGGAATACTTGCATTTCACTGTCTTGCTATTCTTTTTGGTGCTTCTATATTAAGGTATAACAGTGAACTGTCTAAATTGTTTTCAGTAATAATGCCAATGCAATTATTGTTTCAGTTAAAGTAGCAAGTCACCGATAATTGGCCAACAGTTAGTTTGCCATTTTCTCTTCACTGAATTTTACTATAAAAGATAAACATGGATTTTAGCTTCCAACTAAAGTAACCCTGATTATTCTCACCATTATCCAATCCAAAAATGCTAACTGACCAATAAGAGAGACTAAGTCATGGAGACACTATCAAACTGATACTAAACAAAACAGCCGAGTACCTGTTGTCTACTAGACTGCACTAATCATATCTTAGACCATTGTGCACCATGCTCTTACTTGTTGGTGAATGAAAGCATTTACCCCCCTGAAGTATTGAAAATATTGAATACTTTAGGGGGCAGAATTGCTTGGTTTGTGACACATGCTAGATCATGTAGTCATAGTGGGTCTTGTACTGGTGGCCAGAAGAAATGTTTAACTTTGGATGAGTGTGATTCTATTGTATGTAGGGTTACTCAAGGTCACTTGACAATATGTAAATTCTTGGCTCTGTAGTGCACAGATACAGTTTGTGTATAATTTAAATAGTTGTATCAATGTTCAGATATATTGAAGAGACGTTTGTTTGGTCACTGATGATGTCGACGTTAGTAATTCTACCTTCTTGTGTCACAGAGTTGAGTGAAATATTTCTGATGCTCCATAGTTCGGGGTAAGCCAGCTTCACGTGCTTCTTACTCTTGATACACAATTGTTGACATTTCTGCAATCTAGTAGAAGGTAGCCACGTAGGCCTGGTCAGATAGTTGGTTAATCCAGGAAAATTGTTCACGGACAAAACCTACGACTTTCTGCAGAGTAGTTTATGGACTGTTCACATGAAATAATTAAGTTCGCGCTGACAATCGAGCACACATTCCTATTGCACCACCCTCTTAAGCCCGTTTTTCACTACGCGAATTTTTTCGAGTGAAAAATAAATCCAGCAACGTGATTCACTAGCAAAATAATTTGCCGCGAAAAAGTCGAAAGCAAGCCAATCACGTTGCCAGATTTATTTTTTGCGCGAACAAGAAGCTCTCAATATGTTCTCAAATGCTACATTCTTTAGAAATTCTTTAAAGCCCGTTTTCCCCTACGCAAATTTTTTTGGCGCGAAAAATAAATCTGGCAACGTGATTGGCTCGCTTTCGACTTTTTCACGGCAAATTATTTTGCTAGCGAATCACGTTGCTGGATTCGTTTTGCGCTCAAAAAAATTCGCGTAGTGGAAAACGAGCGTTAAAGTATTTCTAAAGAATGTAACATTTCGCAGAACTTAAATTTTCATGTGTGTGAAAAAAGCATGATCGTCCAGGTGATCTCACTGCAAGCAAAAGGACTGGAACGAGCTACAGACTAGAAATCAATTTTGTTGTCTTTAATCATCTTGCTTTCTTTCTCCTTTCATAAAATTAGTTGAAACTTCGTAATTATGTTCGGTGGCGACAAAGGCAAACCCATTGCAAGTTTGGGAACAACATAGCTACGAAGTAGTCCGCGAGATGAAAAGTCGTTTTAAATGAAAACTGGATTTCTATTTTATAATTAGTCCCAGTCTTTTTCCGTGATTTCAGATCACCTGGGCAGAATGCATCTCTTACAATGCCGTATGTAATTAAGACTTTGCATAAATTTTTTAGCGACAAGAAATTAGATAACTTAGCGTCATTTATATGTTGTGTTATGTCGTTTACGTTGTTTGGATCATGGCTTGGAGCCTTTGTAATACCATTAGATTGGGATCGAGATTGGCAGGTAACTATCTCATGCTAGTTATATCAAGTTACTCACATAGAGATAAAGTCCATTGTTCAAACCTGGGTACAGTCCTGAGTTAACCCATCAGTTAAAGTGGAAGGGTCTCCTCTTTAAATTTGAGGTATAATATGAGAATTTATCTCGCGCCAAGTACGTCAGAATATCCCACGCAGAGAGGTCATCATCCACGCGCGAAATCCCGCGAGACAATGCTGAATGGCGGGAAAACAAATCATCACTACAACAGATACAGCAGCTTCCTCAAAACAAAGATTCGCCGAACTTGCGAAAGCTTATGCTCAAAATTGGATTCGGTTTTCGCATAATATAAATATTTATCAAAGTTTCAGTTTGTGTTTACCATCTCAGCTTCACTTGGGCAGATAAACAAACATCGGCCTTTAATGTTTCTTGATATTCTGCTCAACCTCATTCAATAATTGTCCAAATGTTTGTAGATATGGCCTATTCCCTGTGCCATTGGAGCTATGACGGGACATTTTGTAAGTTTTGTTTTCTGGATTGTAATTTTTTTACGTTGGAAGCAGAAAAACAAAAGTAAATTCATTTAAATGTGATCTGATGTGCTGAGTCCCTATCAGTTTACTGTTTCATGCGTATTTTGATCCAAATCTCAAATTATGCCATCCACAGCTTAGCAAGTATTAAATTATAATTTATTTATTTAAGAATATTTAAGTCTGGATATGGCTAGAAAGAATAAGTACGATTTGTATTTAAGAAATAAAAAACATTTTCTGCATTTCTATCGAGTTGTAGAAACACGCGTGCAAATTTAGATGAGGTTATGCAATAACCAAGGTTAACAGCTTGGGAACCAGTCGTGACGTCAACATGACACGTGATCGTAGGGGCTCGGTATCGCGCGCTCGCACGTCTTGGCTCATAATTGCTTAAGCGACCGAACAACACAGTTCGTGCTCCTGCTTAGATC
>JAOBYK010473233.1:0-13771 GCA_025434845.1 Phenganax subtilis | reverse complement strand
GTTTCTCATCCATGGCTCTTAGGATTGTATCTCCAGTCAGAAGATTCAGTGTTTTGCATGAGTGATGAGTTTTGTTACCACTTTGGTGAGCAGACAGTTTTTTGTTCTTCATCAAA
Source organism: Phenganax subtilis (assembly GCA_025434845.1). Classification (NCBI taxonomy): domain Eukaryota; kingdom Metazoa; phylum Cnidaria; class Anthozoa; order Malacalcyonacea; family Clavulariidae; genus Phenganax; species Phenganax subtilis. Next base: position 13,655 of record JAOBYK010473233.1, on the reverse strand, counting down.
TATGAAGTGAATTGTTTCAAGACAACTTTCTCACAAATTTTTGAGAAAAAGGTGAGAAGGGAGAGTGGGCGGTTATTTGCTGCTTCCTCGTGGTCTCCGTCTTTTAGCAAGGGGATAACCTCGGCTTCTTTCCATGCGTTTGGAAATGATGATGACTTCATCAATTTCTGTTAGAACCAGCGCCTTCAAATCCTCCAGTGAGCCTGACCATATTAATTTGTCTTTCTTCATATTAAAGAAGCCGTACGAAACATTTTCCATCTTGAAAACGTAGCAGGTATAATTCAAAAGTTCCAGCTGAGCCAAGAGTAAGCAAAGTACTACCTTGTGCGTTACTAGATTGTGTGGAATTGGTCTAGTGTTTCGTTACTTTCCTGTGTAGTTTGTCGAAATCGGTACACTTCATATCTTCTATATTTCTGTGGGTCAAAATGAGTTTTAAGCTTAGCTTCGTAGTCCGCGTCTGTTCCTGCATCTGGAAGTTGTTTGAATATCTCGCGCACCCGCAAGCCAGCCTGATACAATAACAGCGCACGCTTTCTCGTTGGGTCTGTAATACCACTTGTGATTAGGTACATGTCGAAGTCAGCTTGCCATATGTTCCATTTTGTCGCAATGCTTGTTCCTATTTTAGCATCTGGGCAGAATTCTGGCATTGGCGTGATTGCAATGGACTGCATTATCTGCAGTGGCGTAGCCAGGACCAAACTTTTGGGGGGGGGGGGGGCGAATACATTTTTGAAAGATCAGATAGCATGCTCACTCTGGAAAATTTTCAGTTTTCAAAGTGAGATGCCTCCCCAACACATTTCTAGCCGGTTTTCAACGTTTTAAAAATGTGGTTCTCAAATGATTGGGGGGGGGGGGCAAGGCCACCCTCGCCCCCCCTTGGCTACGCCTCTGATTTTCTGTATTGTTTGTTGTAGATGTACAGGTTCTCCTACGTCATCTGACATGGCTGTTGACGTTTACGTGTGTTTTATCCTCGTCGCCCATTTAGTACTTTCTTTATTATTCTTGTTCTTGAACACATTCATACGTTTTAATATATCGCGTTGTTGTCTGCTAGACTGCTACCTAATCAATGTGTTAACTTACTATCCTATTACCATTATTGTCTATATACTTTAATCACTAATTATCACTCATTTGTCTTCGTCATTGCTACAATAGCTAAGCATTGCGCATTTTTATGTTAGGGTCGGCGTTGGTATTAATATCAGAAGTTAATTAATTTTTCTACGTTCCTTCTTTATCAAACTATTTGTATACAAATAATAATTTCCCACTGTAGTGACTACTTAGCGCTTTCACATTGTAGTGCCTAATTTAGATGTCAGTCAAGATCTAGAAAGAAACTTTCAAGCGCCTCGACTACGGGTGCATGACCAGGAATCTTCTCCAAAACTGAAGCGAAGATACTAATAGCTTTTTTCCTGTCTCCAATAATTTCGTACGTGTATCCCACAACGGAAAGTATGAGTGGGTAATTTGAAGACGACTCGTACAGATAAGCACAGTTCTCCAAGTCATAAGCTGATTCCTGGCTCTTTTCGACCTCACAAAGTGCCTTATACGTCAATGATAATTCATGGTATGTAAAAATTTTCAACGGTAATCTAATAGAACCTTGAACTTGAATTTCACGAGCTAGGTGCGCATCCACTAACGGTTTGTCCACGTCACCGAAATATATCTCGCTCTCTGCATTTCTGGTAATAACATTTAAAAAGTGATCAACAGCTTCACGATGGAGATTACACCTGCACAAAAATGATCCATAGCACAATTCTACAAAAGGTGTTACTTCCATAGTTTTTCGAAACAATCTTGAATACGAATCGTGAGCAGAACTCATCCATCGTTTATACGATGCGCTATCGTTCTTGTGAAGCAAAGCTTTTGACTGATAGAGCTCAGCTAAGGTAGCAACCAAATCTTGATGGGACACCAACTTCTCATCTTCCTCTAAACATTTCTCGTAATATTTGATTGTGCCGTCAGTGTTTCCACGTCTCGAATACATAATTCCTAACGAACGGAAAATGTAGAAAGGATCTGCAAACGAATGCCTAGCTAGAATAGCGCATTGATTGTCAAATTCTTGTTCGAAAAATTGTTCTTTGACCTGAAGGAGTTCTAAGAAAGAGAGAAAAAACGAGTAGGCCTTGCCATGATCGCCAATTTGGATACAGCTATTTCCTGCGACGCGTAAGCAGTTTAGTTTGAGTGAGATGAGATTAGTTTCATTGGATGATTCCTGCGCAGAAGAAGATGATTCAAGTGAATCCAAAATCTCCGAGCAGCATTCTAGAGCAAGCGAATACTCCTTCAGCTTGTAATAGAGTTTTGCGAGGTTCTCCGGTTCTAGTGGAAAGTCAGAATTTAGGAGGTCTGGTTCATTCACAAGAGAGGCCAGTTTCTTGTGACAAGCGGCAAGAAGATAAGAAGTTAGCGACGGTTGGGTACTTAACAGAACCTTGAAATCGCGAAGATTTGACAGTTTTCGACAGACCGATACAGCTTCAGTAGATAATCCTGTTTCAACGTAAACAGAAACAGCCAGACTCTGCACCAAACACATTAAATTCGTCGTCGTTTCGCCGTGTTCCTCAATGTAGTTTCTTATGACTGGCCCGTAAAAATGCCGTGATGAATATCCTAGATTTACAGGGACATTTTCCAATGCTTCTCCAAGGTCTAGCAGCTCATGAACCAAGGCACTGGCCTTGGTAATTTCGTTTTCTTCGACGAGCCAAGAAGCAAGACTAAGCTTTTTACACAATGTAGTGCGATGCAAGTCAGTTCCTTCCCCTGATTCGTAATAATTTCTCGCTACAGCCCGTTCTTCTTTTTCACGTGCGCCGGCGATATTCCTGAAATGTAGCCTGTGCGCATGACCAAGGTACAACTCTACTTGCGCCCGTAACCTCTGGTCTTCAAGCGAATCTGATAAGCAACCAGCGGCTGCTAGAGCACTTTCACAAACATCGATCGCTTCGCGGGTTCGTTGTGCTTCCATGAACAAATATCCCAATGCACAAAAGAGCGCACAGAGTGTGTCAAGTTCACCATGTGTTTCTAGAAACTTGCGTTTACATGCATCAACCGTCAGCTGAAATGGGTTGTTGTAAACGCAAAGAAGGTGCTCTTTTGCGACCGTGATTGCATCCATCAACGGTATAAACTCTTCGCACAGGGACAGTATGTCCAGGCAAGCAGCAGTAGTGGCAAAAGCTGTGAGAGATTTCGTGAGCCAAGTAATTGCTGATTCAAATTCACCATTTATAACTAATGCTCGGCCAATCCAAGCAAACAACCGGCGTGATACTTTATAGAACTCAATTTTACCACCCTTCCATGAATCTTCATCGAAGACTTCAAAGCTAACGGCCAGGTTTGCAAGAAAATTCTTCATGTCAGTTAGAATTTGTTCCATCTCTGTTCGCTTGTTCAACTGTAGTAGAATTGTGGCGAGCAGTAGCTGAGTTTCACACTCTATTGCAAATAACTCTCGATTCCGTCCAAGATTTTCCAATACATGATTTGACTTCGTCTCATCATCAAGCATCTCACTCGCCGCAAGTGCTTGCCGAGCAAACGAAAGTGCCTTCGCCATCTCATCATCGTTTCGTAGTTTTGACAAACGAAAACTACATTTCGCACTCAAGTACAATAATTCCAAACTTGTGACAGATGGAGTTTCGTTGGGCTCAATTTGTGCTGCCACTTCAAACCCGTCTTGGCAAACCTGCCAAGCATCTTGAAACTTCTGGCAAAGCAAGTGAGCTTTAATTAAAGAAACTAATGTTTCTAAATATTTGAGAGCATCACCGGGTTCTCTTGCTTCCTGGCTGGAATAATAGCTGGCAGCACAAGTAAAATTGATAGCTGCAAGTCTGTATTTGCATTCTTCCATATAACATTCAGCACTTGTTTTCAAAAGCCTGGCATCCTGTCTCTTGCTACGTTGAAATTGAGCAGCGAGACTTAAAGCGCTTCTTGCAGAGATAACTTTCTTACTTTTTAAATCTTCTTCAGCACTCTTGAGATATTTTTCAAAGCCTTTACTGCTCGGTAAAATTTCGAGAAACGATTTTATCAAAGGTAAAAGATTATCTTTTGCCTCAGTGTACCTCCCTAGCTCTCCTTCCTTCAAACCACTTGCAGCAGCGTCTGACAACTTCCGAATTGCTGGCATGATCATTTGCAAAGCATCAACTTTTCCTTCTAAATGTTCTGAAATTTTTGCTAGCATATCAGGAGTTAGGAATTGCTTTAACTGCGGAACAGAATGCATTGTTTCAAAATCGGTAGATTTTAAGGACTGGGATTCCTGAAAGATTATATCAATTCCTTTTTCAATTTGGGCCACTTCTCTATCTTCTGAAATTTTGCTATGAATAGGATTTTGTGGAGACTCAATTTTCTTGTTTCCCTGAGTTTCTGTAGTCAATAAAACATTATTATCTCTGTTTTTGTTAGTACAGCTTGAATTAGTGGGTGCTAGAAAATTTCCTGCGAACAAATTTTTTACAATATCCAGGGCGCAAGCAACTGGAGCCCCAATATCACTACTTTCTTGAACTTCTGTAACATTATCAACGCCACTGTTTTCATCCTTTAATACAGGCTTGGAATGGCCACCGTTTTTTTCTTGAATCGAATCAACATCTGTTGTAGGTGTAGCCAATGAAGAATATGTTTGGTCGAACCGAAAGGCACCTGAAAGCAAGGAATTTAATACAGATGGTTTACCATCATTTGTCGCGTTCGTAAATAAAGAGGAAGCAACATTAAAAGCACTGCTGAATAGATTCTCCAAGCTGTAGTCAGTAACGGCTCCATGATTCGTACTGGCAACTCTTTCACCAGCTTCACCGACAAATCTACCAATTCCGCCAGACAAGAATGAGAAACATACATTCTTTGCATCGGGTAATAGTTCTAGTAAACTACCAAGATCAAGAGGTTCGCTTGGTAAGACTGGGTTATCACCATAAATTTGTCGCGAAAATTGCCTTAGCAGTTCCATTGTGGGCGATAAATCTTCATTGCAATGTTTTTGGTATTGATCATATAGCGCGATGAATCGGGGTAGGAACGAAGACAGATTGACATTTTTCGCATGAAAGTAAGATGGCAAGACAGACTCAAACACACTTTTCAGTCTATTGCGTTGGTTATGCTCATCTGAGATTCCCCATGCATTGTTTTCATTGAAGCTTTGCAATGACATATGTCTCATTAAGTCCACAACAGCACTCTGGCGGCTGCTTGGGTTGTCTAAAATCTTTTTCATGTTGTCACAAATAATGCGACTGAAAGATCTGTCTGCTGGGATCTTTTCATGTTTTCCAATTTCTTCGAAAATTTCTTGGGCAATGCAGTTGAAACGTTGCGCTTGTTTCTCATGGTTGTAACGCCAGAGCAACAGCGACAGCAATGTGAAGCAATGGGCAGCATCTGCCTTAGCAGTAACAGGACTACTCGGAAAATCGTCCATGTTTAATCCACTTTGAAAGAAGTCAACCAGCAAATCAGTGGTATCTTCACCAAAAGATGACATCATCAACTGAAGCCACGAAAAGTAGAACAGTCGATGACAAATGTGTGGATGAAAAGAATCAGACGAATGAATATCTATCTCAAGTCTTAACGCTCGTTCGATACAGCTTGCCGCGGATGTGACTTCACCTTTTAGAAGGTTGCAGTAGAATAAAAAGTACAAGATGGTGCTTGTCATTTCGTTACCTTTCTCTGAACCATACAGTACATCACTCTTTTCTAATCCCTTTAACAAAAGTTTTTCCATTTCTTCTGCATCAAAAGTTTGGTACTTCATGGCGAGTAAAAGAAAAAGCTCGACTACCAACGTGTCGAAGCTCCCACGTTCGGCATAATGCATTAACAATGAACCAGCGCGATCATAGTGCAAACGTTGTGCTACCAGGCGTTGTTCTTCGCTCACATAAGACTCATATTCTCTTGCTTTCTGTCCTACACTTGCCTTTACAGCAAGATCTCCAAGTTTTATTTCCAGCTTAAATCTTGTTAGTGGGATATTCGTTACCAATGTTGCATCCTTACACAATGCCAGTGCTTTCTCATAAAAGTTGTAAGCCAAGTTGATGGCGCCAAACCTTTCCCATCGCTCTCCAAGTTCATTGAACATAGCACACTTTTCATTCCTGCCAGTCAAGCTGGGAATGTACTTTTCAGCTTCTTCTAACTTTTTTCTAGCTTCTAATGGCTTTCCATTTCCGGCTAATATATCTGAAACTTCGAAAAGGCATTCAAGCAGTTGATCAAGAGGAATGGCATTTTGACATAAGGTAAAGGCTTTTAACGCATCAGTGTAATAATCTTCAGCGTCCACATCTTGGCATTTTTGGCTGCATATTCTGCCAAGAAAAATTAAGCATTCGGCTTTTCTCTCAGGACAAGCATTGAGATGTTTTATTTCTTCCTGTAATAATGTTACACCCTCATCCCCGACTCGAAGCTGATGAAAAGTCATTGCCATGTGACATGTAATTGCTACTTTTGATTCGGTAACAGCAATACTTTGGAGACACTTTTTGGCATTTAAAGCAGATTCTACGGCTTTGGTTTTGTTTCCCAGCGCATACCATGACTTAGCTAATTCACAGTACATGATGCAATCAAAATTCAATTCCAACGCTAGTTTCTTATCAGTTGATAATGCTAAACCTCTCTCCAGATAAGAGATCGCCTCTTCATTACGAGCTAAGCCTGCAGAAACGATCGCCAGCTGTAGGTAGGCATCCTTGTGCAGGACTCGCAGTCTTGGACCACCGAATTTTTCGAACTGCCGTAGCACCAGTTCCAGGTAAACGTTTCCTTCCATAAACATGAATAATTGCATTGAAACCTTTCCAAGTTGGAGTAATGTTTTCATTATGTTTAAACTTGCATTAGTGCCATATAATAAGCGCTCCATTGTAAGCGCTCGTTGTGAACATTGGTATGATATCTCTAATTTGCCTTGAATTGAGAAAATCTCTGATAACTTGTTTAAACGCGAAACAGTTTTACTACTAACACCTTCGTTGTCTATTAAGGCAGAGAGTGAGGCAATGCTAGAATCAAAACCTTTCCGATTTAACATTTTGGTTAAATGAGAATTTGAAAATGCGAAGTCCATGAGAAGTAACTGCGACTCGCTTGATTTATTCTGAATAGCTACAGAATGATCAAAAATCTTTTCTGCCAGATTTGAATAGCAAGGGTTTGATTCCAGAGAGGAAATAAGCATCAGAATTTCCATTAACTGGCGAAGTTCAGTCTCGTGGACAGCGGTAAGAATGTCGTCGAGTTGAACACTGCTTGGTGAATCGGCAATGTGCACACCTTCTGAAATTTTGTCAAGTAAACAATCCAGCTTTTCTCTCAAGAAATCGGTGTTGTTGTTTATGATAAGCAGCAGTCTCAGCTGACGAATTTCAATATTGACGTTTTGACAGTCGGCTTGTAGCGCTCTTTCGTAGCACTCTACTGCTTTGGTGTAGTTCAGTATACGACAGTATACGATTGCTTTGACAAAATTCCGTGAATCGAAGAATGGAGCGCAGGAAAACATTGCAACTTCTTTATCAGCCAGGAAAAGGTGACGCACTTTCTCGTACAATGGAATGGTAACGTAGAAAAAATGAAAAAGTTCCTCATTCTGGGGCATGTGATATCGTGATATCACGTCAGGTGTTGCATCCTCGGATCTCGCCCTTAGCTCTTCTCCTTGTTTACCGGCTTTGAGATAGGTACTTATTCTTAACTTCAGTCCAATAGCTGAAGCACTTGCCAAGTTATCTCTTGCTGATGGTGAAATCACGTCTTTTCTGCGCAGTTCGTCCAGGACCTCGAACGCACCATTTCCTTGCACTTCAAAACACTTCCCAAGTCCCGAGATGACTCGATCTGTTAAACGATAAATTTCCTTTTTGACATCGTACAACTTTCCTTCGTCTAATTCGTTCTCCCCAGCAACCACTGCACTTTCATATCGAGATAAATCCGTTTGTAAGCTCTTGAATCCCCGACAAGCGCCACGTGTCGAAAACGTTTTGCCAACATGACGATGTAATTCACATGGCAAACGCAAAATGGCCGCCAATTCGGTTTTGTACTGATCAACCAAGTCATGTTTATCAGATTCCAGGGATGAAACGGTCAGCAAAATTTCTGCCAATCCCGGGTTTTTTTCATACCAAGTGCTGCTCTGGAATTCCACCATTTTTTCTGGACAGTGGATAAGCTCAAAATCTTCAAAATTCCCCAAAGGTGTTTTGCAAGCTTGTGGTAGAAAGGCGTCAAAAGACAACCCTCTCGGAGTTATGTCATCAAAAAACCAATCTGTTTTCAACGCTTTGATGTCCATACTGGGTAAAATAGTTTCTCCAAGGTTGATTATCTAAAAGGAAATATGATTATATTTGTTTAAACAATTTGTTTCATATAAAAACGTGCCAGTACGAACCATGAATACTGTCATCCGTAAAACTCCTAATATTCTGTTCGGACATGTGCCATACTTACGTACTTACATATGCAGAAGGGGTGGGGACTTGAATATGCTTGGGAAGTGCGTATATTCGGAAACATTCGCGTTAAGACTGTATCTGCAGTATGCAAAGTAAGAGCATGGCCTTGGCTTCTTTTTTCCTGAGCAGTGGATTGAAGCTAATCATGCAAGTAGCGCCATTATAAAATCAACAATGCCTAAAAAAATTATGTTAAGGAGCCTTCGGCGATCATGCATGCTACTATAAAGGAATATCATCACAAGATGGAATTTAGTGATTAAATGGCCCTTCAAACTCTTCAAGGTTCGGAATGTTTGTGGAGAATGCCCCTGTTTACAAAGCGTCTTTGTTTACGATTTGTTAGATAGGAATGAAGCCAAGTCAGGGCATTATCATCTATTCCACAGTGTTGTAATGTAAAAAGAAGAATGTTGTGATTAATAGTGTCAAACGCTTTTTTCAATTCAATGAAAACTACCCCATTTAGGAGACCGTTATCAATATTTTCATTCCAGCTATTCTTGACCTCCAGTAAAGCAGTAAGACTACTGTGGTTTGGTCTAAATCGATACTTGTTTCGTGTTTCTTGTAACTGAGAAAGTTTTTTCAGTTACATCCTTGAGAGTATTAGCAAAGTAAGATTCAGAAACTTGTCCTGTCCAAGGAAGTCGCAAGTAAACTACATATCTCTCCGTCCAATGAACTTCTCAACGAGAGAAGTTCATTGGACCACGACGAAATCATTTTTTTATAATTTCTTATCTAATTTTAACGGTATAACAAATCAAACACCGATAGTTTTTTTGAGACACCCGGTATTTATACTTTGTTCTACTGCATATAAGATTTGATTTGATTGTTTTAGAAGGTGCGTGGGAGTTTTTTTATTCTGATTTATCTATGCCGTTTAAGCTAAACGGGCTTCGAACAACCGGCCCCCGGTCAATCAGTAAAACTACCTTTAACTATGGCGCTGGGCTTACAATCAGGTAGGGGAGGAATATTTGGAATATTGTAAGTGTTATTTGACATGATGGACTTATACATGGAAGGGACTTAATTGTTTTTGTTCGGGGTAAATAAAAATACTTGGACAATTTTGAAACAGCCTTTAATTGGCGCATATCTGCGCGCCCACGCTGAGATGAAGCTTTTGATATCCATTGAATTGGAATGGAAAAACAATACACTTTCTAGATCTGGGGGTTCCTGTATTCTTCCATTTCCACACAAAACTTACAAGCTTTAATCGGATACATGTCCATTTTTCACTAATCGCGAAGTTAAAGGGATTAAAACTGGATTATTTGTCGGGTCGGGATTGTAAGAAAAATTTTGTGAAAAAGAAAGTTAATTTGCTCTCAGCGGCTCTAACTGGGTTACATGGCTTTTGTTTTAAAATAGAAAATTTCATGCAGCGGAAAACAACGTATGGGAAAGTCTTAGCGCAAAATTTAAAGTTTTAACTGCTCTAACGTGTTTAAAAGTGCTAAAATTAAAAGACGATTGACAAAAGCTGAAAAATTCTAAAATATCGGCAAGTGCCGCTGTATTACGCAAAATGTCACGTTGCTTGTTCCTGGAGAAATTTGACCAAATTACTAGGATAAATGGGGTACACTGAGATACACTGAGATAAACTGAGATAATCTTGTTTTTTGTCGTAGGAAAGGTAAACTTCGTACCCATTTCGTTTTTTCTAATACATATAATTTTTTAATTTGTGCAAGCTTTATACTAGCATAAAAATCAACGAGCAGTTTCGATCTCAGACCTATAAAAATTTAGAGCGCACGTTGTCGCATTTGGCACAATTTAATTGAGTCAGATTTACCTGTAAATGTACAAGATTTGTCAAATTTCGAAAATAGACTTTGCAGTCTTCTTCTTCGGAGCTAACGAGTATAGCCCACTCCAGGTCAGAATATGGCGTCATTTCGTTTCGAGCTAAAGAGCCGAGAACGACAACTTCATAATCACACGGTGGCTCACCCAACACCTTGATACATTCCTCAATAATGCTCGTCAAAATTCCTTTTATTTCATTTGAGATTACTTCACAGAGGTCTTTGACTGGAACAATTTGTTGCACAAATATCTCGCGGAAGTCTAGTTCGGACTTGGGGGCATTCCCATCGGTTAACTTCAGACTGTCGATACTACTCAAACGTTCCTTTATTTTAAGCCTCATTAGTTTAAGTTTCTGTCGGTTCCTTTCCGAATGGAAAGTGCAATTCAGCAAATTTCCTCCAGTCATTGAAATTAAGCTGTCTTGAATGTTGTCTAGCTTAACCATAACAATCTTTCTTATTCTCACCGACTCTTCTTCGGTGGAAACACCTCCTTCTAAAAAGTTCAGTACAAAATTGTACAGTGCAGCAGCCTGGAGCAAGAACCTTTGCCTTTGAAGTACTTCCATAACTTGGTTCTTTGCTTTCTCTTCATGGACTTCTGCTAAATAGAGATAAGGCTTTACGCTTCTTTCGATCGACCTTAACTGTTGTGTTTTAATCGCTTGTGTTGAAGATTTCTCTGCGATATCCAACTCAGCATTACTTAAAGCACGTTTAGCGATTTCCAAAAGTTTGGAAAATTCAACCTGGAAGAAATGAAAGTTTTATTTTTACATCTTTTTACAATTTTCTGTTTGTTTAATTCTTTCTTTATATGTAAGTGAAATATAGTACAAAATAATTCACGAACGTGTTGTGCGCAGCTACAAACCTGTGTATCTATTCTGACGGGAGGGCAGTGTTCATCATCCAATTGGATCATATCCCTAAATCCTATAAGAAGAACAAAAAAAAGCAAAACATTTGAACATTTTAAAACAACTCTTTCAAACTAGAGGAAATTGTTTTTTATAAGTAGTAGATGTGCAATACAAATTTTTAAGGACTTAGGTTCTTTAACTTTTTAACGTACATAAAAAGCCATGGTTTACTCGTTTTGCATTACCATTCGCCACGTCTAGCTACGTCACTGGCTATAAGCACAGGCTACGATAACAGATTATAGAGCCCGTGACAGAAAAATACAATGAAAAAATGTTGAGAAAAACACAGGTTGTATTTTGGGGAAACAGGCTGAAAATTGCGTAAACTCCAATAACTGTTTCTATACGCTCTTAATGAAACAGAGTTTGTAAGGTCTAATTTCAAGCTGTTCCATAGTTTGTAGTAACTGCAAAGGTCTTTCCGCCTTCGGTCTCGCAATTATACCTGGGGCAGATGAGGTTACTGCTACTGTATCTGGTGGTACGCGTATATGTCGATCACTGCGGCAACACAGCATCAAACATCTCTACGGGCTTCAGTCCTTCAGAGTAATGTGAAACCACGTTACGACGTTAAAGGAGTCAGATAAATTCAGTCTTATGGCAAAACTGCAGAGTTTTTCTTCAAGGCTATCTGTGATCACTATTTCGCACCTGTTTCTGAGCGAAACTACTTTACAACGCTGTATCGCATCTGTTTTCAGGTTAGGTACTCTAACTATATGCAACTGAACGGTGGTTAACACCAACATTAGATTTTCTTAGCAGTAGTTCTCATTGGTTACTTTCATTTTAGACGGTACAATCTTTACCTTTTTGAGAAGCTTGTAAATAAGATCTTTTTCCATACAGTGCGTGAATAGTTTTTTCCAGATCTAAAAAAATGTGCAGAACATAGAAAATTTGGTGACGTTTTATCGACTACGGTAGGTTTATTTTAAGGCAATCTCAAGATACAAAATATAAATTTTTTCTTTATTTTCGCTTAAGAGTTCCCAAAATGGAAGAATTGAAAAATTTTGCTTTCCGTGTATTCATATTTTCCCACCACCTTGATCCACCTATATTCCTTAGAACGAGCAAAAGTGACAACTAATGGAACCAAAGTCGTGCAATTAATGTTAATTCATACTCGAGATTAACATATCAACTTCCCAGATCGCGAAATGCCATTATTTGCACTCCCGCTCGCCATCAAGACACTCAATTATTCATATTGTCCGAATTAAATAAATTAAAAGTATAAAGTTAGTAAGCTTTTTTATATATTCTTCTAAAACTACTGAGTAATCTAACCAATGTTTATCGCTCAAAGACTAACATATTTTTTTTTGAGTGTACATCTCGAGTTTTAAATATTACATAAGTACTGAAACCATCGCTTATTGTAAAGGGTGGATCAAGAAAATTTACAGTTAGCCGTGGTGATGGAAATCTTGGGAAAAGTCTGTTAAACAATGTGTACCAATGCTGCTAACTGCCGCAGTACACAAAATACAGTATTTGATAGTGTGCATCGATCATTTAAAATACAATTTGCTCGAAATTTATTTATGCATGGAAACTACCAATGATGTATTTACACTATGGAAAATTTTCTCAACAATCTGTTTAGCTTATCACCGTTGAACTAACATGAACGTCTGTTGCTGAACTTATAACACTATGGCAATTTTCAACGCTCTTGAGGGGACTTTCTTAATCAAGCTATGAGCAAATGAAGATTTAGGGTAGATATATTAGCGCTTGTATAACATTGAGCTCATGCAAAACATTACAAATGTCTACTGACCATACTCGAGTGCCATGTAAGGTCCCAGCTCTAAACCAGGCCGTCTATGTGCGCCAGCCATGTCAGTGTGAGTCGTTTAAACAAACTTCTAAGAAAATTGAAACATTACAATTAAAATTTGACTTATTACAGAGTACACAGATAATGGAAATTTACATATCTTCGTTTATGCACGTAATCAATTCCCCAATTATTCAAACTGCAAAGTCGCTTGGTGAGCGAGTTGGAACTTGAGAATTTGCTAATATTTTCCTGAATTTCAAACAAGACTTTGTCCTCAACTGGCAGACATTCGAGCAGTTCTTTATCGGAAAAACAAAAGTAAAAACTTGCTTGCAAAACCTGCTTGGCTCTCGCAAGCAACGACAGTTGTCAAAAATTTTTGTCTTTCAATATTTGTTTTATATTAATATGTTGTATTTTGAACTATATTTTGTTTTCGATTGTATAATAAAAAGAAATATATTTATTTATTTATTTATTTATTTATCTAAAAGATACCAATTTTGCAGTTAAAAAAACTGAATTACACTGGTTTACATGT
>JAOBYK010473121.1:0-34013 GCA_025434845.1 Phenganax subtilis | reverse complement strand
CCTGCAAAATGAGCACAAAGTTGGCTTCAATTTCCCCCCCTGACTTAGCGTTCCAGATATATTTACATTTCACTGGTAGGGGCAAACGAAAACTCAATTTGCAATGTTTGTACGTACGTACGTACGAATGTACGATGGACAAATTTATGACGTTTTTTGACGTCACAGATGTTTTGAATAATAACATACTCCAGATGGCGATTTGACTATCCGAACCATGATCCGAACACCCTGTTTGAAAATCGCAAGTACCACCATGAACGATTACAATTTGTAAACGGATTACGTGCGCTCGTGGGCCTGAAATACGCTTCTTCGAGTTAAATAAGCTTACAGCTCAACATTTTAACTTTATTTTCAGTTAATAGTCATGAAATAAGACTGTTCGCTGTCACATGTGTTAGTGAAAATGTTTTTTAAAGTGAAATATTTAGAAGTTTGTTTGATACAAGCGGGCCATCGATAAACAACAATTGAACTATGGTGCTTCCACTTCTTTTCATTTTTTTCGATGTCGTGAGTGTTGGTGATAATTTTCAGTTTCAAGAACAAAAGTCGCAAGAGCGTTGCCAACAATTAGCCACATATGAAAACTACTCTTAAATACCATCTCGCCCACGAACAAACAAATGTATCCCTCGATACAATCTGCCAATCTACGGCAGCACTTCACTTGCGATGGTAAGTTTTAGTAATAATAATAATTGAATACAGAGTTTGGCTTATTTATTCAATGAATCTGGGAAACCCTGATTCTTTATGCGCTCTTAGCATTGATTGGAGTGCGAACGAAAGCATAAATATCTTTTGAGGAGTCTGATTGGTTGTCAGAAAGCGATGACGTCACATGATTTATATTTATATTTACATGTCGCATGAAAGTCCTAATTTGACAGCAAATACCACGTTTTCGCATTACAATTCTTGCACTCCGAAGTCTGCCGTGATTTTGAAACACAGCCATTCTGTTGAAGTTCGCTCCGTTCTCCAACGGTATCGTCAAGGTTAGCCAAGAATTATGTCTTCCATTAACTCCATAACGAGCTTCTGAGTCCATACAACACTTATAAAAAGGGTCGTTCAGTAGTGCTTGCTCATGAAAAACAGACAGTATATTGTTCCGATGTAGAAATTCTCGAAGTCTTTATTCTCTTAAATTGTTTTTCAATCTTTTTATTCAATACTATTGCATCGATATCGGATAAACTATAATTATAACGGTCATGAAATAGCTACAGAATAACTTTATTTAGCAAACTTCTCTTTAAAATTTTAGAGGAAAAATTTAGACAAATCAATTATAGTCAGTTTTCAGTATTCAGGATCTTGTAACTTGGTGTATCCTATACTTATAAAGGAAACATATAAGCTGGCCATCGATATATCTATGCAGCCGCACTACGTCACCACAAGCATGGATACGTTAGCTATGACATTGTTATAATTGTGCTGCGTCTGTAGCTATATTAATTCGCAAAATTTCAATTATTTCGCCTATTTTCCTTTCTGCACAATGTTTTATTAAAATGTGAGTATGATTGTGTGGTTTTTACTTATTAAACTGAAAATCTTAATTTTATTATTGCACACATTTTGAATTTGTAATATCATGTTATCTAAGTAATAAGACATTCTGTACTCTTTCGTGACAATATTATTCTACTGTGATCATGAGATTCCTATAAAACTAGTTTTATACACTAAAAGTTAAGATTGCATTATTTATATCAACCGCAGCGGAGCCAAAATTCCAGTAATATTGCGTTAGAGATCTCTAATCTTTGTAATAAATTCAAAAGATAAGTCATTTATGGAAAGATCATAAAGATACTGTGTTCATCATTAGATGGGAATAATAAATAATGCCTCAAATTGTTGGTAAGTTAATTTAAAGTCGTTTTCCGGAGTTGCTGCACGAAACCACAATTTATCTCGTCTGGCGAGCTTTAAAATCAATTCTTTTTAATTCGAACAACACAAAATATCACTTTGTGCAGCAAGTACTATGCTCTTAAAAAACAAGATTGAAAACACACTTCATAAAGTTGATTGAAGTTATTCAAGAACGTAAAACAGAAATCTAGTCTGATGTTGCAGGCATGTATAGGTAAAAACAGGATGCTATAAACGTATGATTCATTACAGTCTATTTTCTTAAGCTGCGAGGGCGGAGAGTGCAGTTATCAAGCACCGTGAGCGCATGTTCAAACACAGCACAATCTGCCCATGTGAACTAAGCTGCTCTGCAATGCCAATGCATGGAAGAAAGCCTGCAAAAAGCAGTTGTTATCGAATTCGAATTGAGCAGTTTGGTAGCCAAGTTCGGTTACTCTACTGTGCTTCTCAGCGTCTGTACCAAAAGAAAAGCTCTTGCACTAGTTCAGTCCTCTTACAAATGAAGTTGCTTGTTTCTCAAGAAATTGTTTTTCGAGACTTAGTTGTGAAATTTTATTCAAGTCAAGAATGGAACAATTGCAAAATAGACAAACTTTTGATCTTGACAAAAATATTACCAAAGTTTGAATGAACATAATAGAATTAGCAGAACTGAAAAATCTGGTTGCAAAATGTTATAACGCATGAAAATATATAAAGCAGTGTGATGTTGCAAGTTTTGTACATTTTCATGAGCGGGCGGTCGAAATTGATACTTTTTATGAGACAAGGGTACCATTTTCGACCGCTTAATACAAAAATATACAAATTTGGAAAACATTACATTGCTATACTTTCCGCATTTGAAACAGTTCACGGCAAAACTTTGCAATTTTACTTAACTTAAGATGCTCCGATTTTCAAAAAGGAGCAGAAACAACAAACTTCTAAATTTGAAACAAACTGAATGAAATTTAAATGTAACAATTTAGGTAGCATACAATCTTTAGACTTTTACATTTAAAAATCAACATGAGATATAGATCATGAATTAATTAAAACTAATTTTACTGCATGCACGGAACAAACGTGTAAATTGTACCGTTTGCGAACAGGTGACAATATATTGTATACAACATGCACGCGGCTAAAAGCGTTCCAGGAAAAAAACTTAAAATTATTTTTTACAACACAGTATACTATTCGTTGTTTAAATCTGGGACGATTTCATTATGCTAGACTAAGATAACCAACATGATATTGCCATTGTTTTCTCGAAAAAAAACTATTATGTTTTTTCATGTTTCAATGAAGTAGAACACAATTTTCTTAATGCGCTGCCATCTGTCAAACAGCTGTCTAATATTTTTTGCCGTTCCGTCTTATCTGAAACAAGTTTTGGTTGCTATCTGAAAAACTAGTAGAGTTTCACTAACAATATTTAGTAACATTTTCAGTTGCATGTGTGTAAAATGTAAAAAGAAAATCATGATAGTATTACAATTACAATAATTATATGTATTAAACATTAATGGAGTTCAAAATGACTGTATGTTCTGATTGTATTTCTTGCACGTGAACACCACGCGTTGTACCTTTATATAGTTGCTGCTTAGATTAGCCAAACAGTCATAATCACTATAGGTGTGGAATAAATATAATGCACTATAAATGCATGCATTGTTGAGATATGATTCATTTTCTAGTAGCGTGAGGTAAGCACTTTCTGCAGTTTAATATATATTTAGAGTTAAACACACAGATCTCAATGAATGTGTTTATTATTCTCACTTTTAATTCATTTTCAAAAATATTAAATTAGAAGCAGCGTTAACAGTTTTGTCTGTAAGTATTCTTCAAGTGACTAAAGGCTGCTTTCCAGTTACGCGTTTTTGACACGAACGTATATACACACGTAAAAGTTTAAATCCTTCAAAGTTTTGTAGCTGTTAAAATTACAAGAGTAGGTAGACCCGTAGCTATTAAGAATTCAAAACTCTCAATGTTTTTTCTTGCGATTGTTTATATAAGATAGGTTTTTCTCGATTTTAACTTTTACGTGCGTTCAGGTGCGTGTCAAAACTCGTAGTTGGAAATCGGCCTCAAGATATAAAATGGAATCTTCGTGAATGACACCAGGGCTGTATCTTTTTGGAAAGTTTCAGTCAAGGTATACTGCGTAAAAATACAATAGCATGCTGTTCAAAGAGGATTCAGTACCTAATGTTGCTCACAGCGAAGAAAACACCAAGATTTTAAGAGAATTGTGGAAAAGAAAAGCCTGCATGTCGTTTCACATATACGCTACATACCTATGTACGCATAGGTGTTAAAAGTAAAGAACACTCTACGATCTCAATCTGTCCTTGTAGATGTTTCAAAACCTACTCAGGCGATACGTCAGTAGCTTATAAAAAACATGTAATGAAACTCTTTATAGCCGAACTTTTACGGACCTACAGTACTCCAGACCTTATTTCCATAAGTTGAACGCCTCTTTTCAGTCCATTTTCAGTACTCATAAAATTCAAATGCAAATTAAGGCAGGGACGTTATCGGAATTTTCAAGTCCGCGAAAGTTTTCAGTAGGGGAGCCTCTTTAATACTCGAAAGCTTGGTCAATCACCGGTAAAGTCTGAGGTCGCGGAGTATTTGAAATAGAAAAGGATACCGCTATGTCGCGTGATGGGTAGCGTCATTTTAATTACAACATCTGGGACACTTTTTAAGTTTATTTCTACATTTTCTTCCCATTTGTTGTAGACTATAGTTTTGGACAAAAGAATGTAGAAGTTAATTTTAGGTAGGCGCACACATATTACAGAAAATCAACCCGAAAAATCAAGCTACCGGTACACGTTACAAGAAATCGTGAAATCTTATACTCTTCAATGGCTGCTAAACAGACTTATCAATTTTGCAATTCCAATGTGCGAGTATCTTAAGATTTTAAGATAGCTAATAGTTTCTGCATGGCTACGCCGAAAATAGTTCCAACGACTAGAATTAATAATCAAAAGAGACTTTTCCTGTCATGATCATACAACTTCTTTTTTCTAGGAATAGAAACACTAAAAGCAATGAACGTCAATATCACCGAAATATGTGAAAAGCATCCTACGAATCTAACTGCAGATGAATTTGAGATCTACGCAACAGGCGTGTGTTTTAAGACCCATACTACTCACACGGAGATTGTGATAATGCCAGCTCCCAATCCACCTACCGCATATGTTGTGTATTACTTCATGCTAGTTTTCGTAGGATTCGTGTTTAATCTCCTCGTTATGCTTACAATACTCTTCCGGACAAGACTACGAACAGTTCCAAATGCTTTCATGGTGTCTTTATCTATCGCTGATTTCCTAATGGCGACCGTTGCAGTTCCTTTAAGAATTGTTGAAATTTTAGAGCAGAGAAGTCTTGCACTGACTTCAGTAGTATATCCTTTTATTGGAATTGCTTCAATATTCAGTTTGTGTTGTGTAACGCTGGATCGTTACATCCATATTAGAAATACATTGAATTATGAGAAACACATGAACAAAACACGAGCAATTGCTGTAGTCGCTAGCATCTGGGCTTTCTCCATTCTTCAAGCTTGCGTTTTCCTCGTGGTTAAAGACTGTATTTTCAAGGAAGCCATTTATAATGATGTCCGTCTTGTATGTTGTTTTGGCTTCCCAGCTATTTTCATTTGTATTGCTTACGGTAAGTTGTTTATGGTCGCCAGAGCACATGCGCGTGTAATTGCCAGCACTGCGATTACAATACCAGATCGTCCCTGGTCGCAAAAAAAGGATTTTAAGATTCTTAAGAATATTGCTTTAATTGTCGGCACCTTCATTATTTGCTGGTTTCCATTCCTCGTCTCCCTCAGCTACGAGCTACACGCCGATGGAAGACCTGGGACGACGTTTTATAGATTCCAAGGCATTGCTGAATGTTTTGCTTGTGGCACTTGTGTCATTAATCCCATCATTTACGGATTCCTGCGAAGACACTTGAGAATATCAATGAGATATGTTGTAGCTTGTAAGAAAGACAGCATTGAAGAAAGTCAGTCGCTCTAGAGACGCTGCTTGATAATTTACTATATCAACATGATATTCTTTAATATGATACGAAATAATAATATGTACATGTATATAGATATAAATGCAGAGAGACATGCTAATAAACTGGCTAAGCGTACACGCTGTTTGTAACTGTTTGTACACACTGTACAGACAAATGGAAATTATTGAAATGCATTTTGTGATGTTTCTAACTATGTATTGAATGTTATTGTGTCTGTCAAAAGTGTTTAAGCCTGGTTCACACTGGTCGTAATTCATCGGCGATCTATTGTATTTTCTTCGTATTTTATTAAAGTACCTGCATGGCCATTACGGCGTTGGAAGCATAGGCTAGGGCCTCGTAGAAACTTTTACAGACATTTTTAAAGTTTAATTTATTTTTGAAGCCCTGGGTCGGGTTCATAATTTTTACAAAAGCTTACTACAAAAGAGAAATGTAACCATCACAAACTGATTGAGATTGATTTTAGATTCAGATGTTCAGGTGAAAGTCAAGTTAAAAATGTTATTGCCGTTTTGGCAGCAAGAATTTATGCATCGGCTTCAGGTGCAGCCGTGTCTTAAGCCTGTCTTCCACTTCGCTCATTAGCTTATCTGTTTGTTTGGTGAGCACCAGAGCATAGCTAATGAATTTAGAACAAAGAATACGCTACGATACGGTTAAAGTGGAAAGCTGGCTTTAGAATCACAGGATTTTATAAGCTAAAAAAGGGTTTTTATTCATAAGATATTATTTCGTTTACTGATAAAAAGCTATATGAACAACAGAATTCTTAACTTTTGAAATATGAAAGGATACCATAATTATTCGAGTAAACGCCTTCCTCGAAGAAACCCCTCTTTCGAATACACGCCGCAGGGAGAAGCAAATACATTACTAAACACCGCACTTTTTTCATCGATGCACCGTTAATTCGAAGCAGTCATACCTAAGCGGTGCAAGTTCTTATCATCAAAAAAGATAGCTTTGAATCTAAAGCAGTCTTGGATATTCATTCTTCTCGATTACAATGTTTTTAAGTTCAAAGTAGCTATACTTCTTACCGTTGCTGCCATAGAGATTATAAAAGAATAAGTAGAATAGAGTGGCCATCTTGGGCGAAATTTGGGGACAAATTGAAGTAAGCTAATGGGGGGCAAATCCGAGCCCGCGGCGAAAGCGGATGACATGTTTTCTTTCTCGTGTGTTTGTTGAACTTTGTTTGTTATTTTGGCGTGTTTTTAAGCCTTGTATTACGGTAAAATAATTCTTATAACGTTTACATATTTATTATTTATTATTTTTCATAAAAAATTGACTTTTTGAATCTTGTTTTCAAAGTATTCGTGTTTTTTGATATAAAATCTTTCCCTAGCAACCACATGGCAACGGGTTTTGAACAGCACTTTTGAAAGGTTTTTTCTTAACGATTTTATATTAGGGGGTTTAAAATACCAAAACAGTTTATTTTTGCTTTTTTGGTGATTTGTGTCATTTCTTTTTTATTTTCGACTTCTTGAGAGTCATTTTATTTTAAAAGACTTGAAAACTTCATGGAAACAAATTCCATGTGTTTAGCCAATGAGTGCGTAGAGTTTTATCCAGGTCTTACATCCGGGAACAGGTTTCGCCCCCATTAGCTGCTTCAATTTGTCCCTTGTCGCTTGTATAAGATTGTACTACGATATCCCCTCTATTTTATTATGGTTGCTGCTGAGTTTTCTCTCTAAAATTTCTGTTATCTGCAGTTCCGTGGTGTCAGCCGAGAGTTTTAGCAGTACAACTAGTCCGATTTTTCTCTTTCTTTTTCCAGTGACCTTCGCGAATAGTTTGTTTCAGTTGACAGCGCGCGGACAAGACAACAAGGGGCAGTGTTTGCGAGATTGCGTCTTTCTGGGGGACGAACCCGACCCAATGAAAAGTGAATGCTAACTCCATAAGAAAGCGTCTCTGACTGAATGAAGCCATGTACCGTTTCCTGTGCGTATAAAACATGCGTGTTTGCTGCGTGGGCTTGTCAGGAGGTGCTAGATTTTAAAGTACTGGTGGCAGGTACTGGTCTAGTCTTCGTTGCCAGGTAGAATTCTATCTATTGTCCTGCGTCCTTCTCAGGCTCTGCACAAAGCACCAACATATTCTAAAGCTTTGCAAAAGACATATTTCAAACTCGTCACCTAATGGTTCCTTTCTCAAACAGTCAAACTCCAGTATGTATAAACCATTGAACTAAAAATGCATGGAACGCTACCTCTAATAGTACTATCTAATAATCAATTGAAGGCAATAAATTTTGACACCTAGACACGCGCGTTTAAGAACGACACGTGTGTCCGAAATTTAAGATGGCAGCGAAAGGATGCTTGACTAGGAGCTAGAACCCAGTGAAATGTAAATATATCTGGAACGCTAAGTCAGGGGGGGAAATTGAAGCCAACTTTATGCTCATTTTGCAGGTAGACTCAGTCCTTTTTAAAATTTTTTTTAAAAAAATAGCATTTTTATATCCAGAAAGTTTGGAACTTAAATCTTGCATTAGTTTTGTGAAATGCATGTAAACTTAACGAGTGACAGTGAAATTTACATTATATCAAATAAAATTTGACAAAATTATACTGTTATCGAAAAAAGTTGAAGCAAACACAAAAATAACAAAAAGTCAGCACGATTTTTGCTGTTTCTTCTTCTGTTTTGAAAGTTTGAGACGCATTTAAATGTTTAAACCTCCAAAATAGTACAGTTCTGTGTTAAATACATTTATTTTCAAAGTTTCACAAAAACTGAGCCATTAGCCTAAGAAAAAATAGTGCTATTATGGTGTAAATGCGTATCGCCAAGACAAAAATATGTGGTCGTTTCCGGGGAGAGATGACAAAATGCTGGTGATCCGGCTGGCTTCATCCCATTTTAGGCGCTTTCTTGTGGAGTTAGCGTTCCAGATTATATACAGTTCACTGCTTTCTCTTTGCCCTGCTGGGAGGTCGAACCCAGGTCGCGCACTGTTTCCTAACATGTTAACCATGGTTGCTACGTAACCTCATGAAATACATGGAACGCTACCTCATATAATGCTTTTGAATAATCAATTGACGGATTGCGATTGTCTCGCGGGAACGTATACTTCGTTCCTAATTGTACGTTTTTGCCGAAAAAGAAGCCATTTTTGGTCAGTTTGTTCATAAAATTAGAAAAAAACTTCATCTGTTTTCTTCTTTGTGTGTCTTTTCTTACTTTCTGCTAAAAGAATGCTTAGTAGTTTCATAAAAGTTGTCTTTTTTGCCAAACTTTGAATCGTTTTCCGCCCATGTTTATTTTGTTTTGTTTTTTGACCGTGCTTTCCGTCGCGTGGAAAGACTAGGGCCGACTTCGCTGAAGACTGAAAAATAATGCACTTTTAATATAAAACGAATAGGGGCCACGGGCCGGTTTTTCGTACGCCGTTTAGCTTAAACGATGGATATTCAAGAACAATTCCACGCATCTTCGAAAACTTTGAAATCAAATGCTATGTAGTAAAACAATTGCTAAATACATAATGATTGTAGTCAGTTAAAAAACTTCCAATTTCATTCTTCAAGGAATACATAAATGTGATTTCTATCGCTTGTTTGCAATCACGTGACTTTGTAACCAAATGACGGACAAGTGAACAATTTTGTTGACGGATTTTTCCATTTCAGTGTCGTGTACCGCCATGAATTAAAAAGGGATCAAACTTTTATGTCTTATACTGCCGTTGAAGTCAAGTGAAACGTTTTTAACGGCCTTTTTTGACATACTTGCTCGTCATCTACAAGTGTTGTTTTTCATTGCATATGACATGAAGTATTTCGGAAAATTTCAAGATGGCCGGGAACAACTTGGTTGTGTCAGTAAAACATGTCGTTTATTTCATTGTTATTTTTGGTTCATTTGTCGCATGTGAAACAGTAAGCGTTGTAGAGCAATAGCACCTTTGTTTTAGGAAAACGATATTGGCATAAAATGATCAGTTAGAGTCGTATTAGAAATATGAAGAGGAAAAGATTTAAAAATATTTTAATGAAGTGCAGCAATACAGCATTAGCATTGACAGTCGAAATGCACAGAATTTGCCTATTTAGTTCTAGGCTGTCATCGTTAACATTGGAAAAATATTGGTGTATTTAATATTTAGAGTGATGGTAGTAAAGATGGCTTGACAATCACCTTGGAACATGCAGTTGGGACTGGTATGATCGTCTAATTCGTCTTTAAGTAACCTCTGCAGTGAAAGCATTGTGGCTATGTCATTAATTTGTTTGAGCGCGCTTGAGAGCAAAACTATAAATAGAGCGCTGTTCTAATTATTCACAAAATGCGGAGAGCTTGCTTTCAATGCTTGCCTTAAGAAGTATTTTCATCAGGCGTGGCAATGCTATCAGAATGTTACCAACAAGCATTTTCTTTCTCGCGACGTCCAGCTGTTTCGTTACTTTCATTTCTCTCAGTATTGAAAATAACAAACGATCAATGCAAAAACCAAGTATTCTTAAAGAACGCTGCCCCCGAAAAAAGCTCCGCATCTCAAACACTGAAAATTTAAGGAGTGCCACAGCACTCAATCGAGTAAATATGATACTCTCTTCAGGTCTAAAACGAGCATACGAATGATATCACATTTAAATATATATACTAAAAAAATTACAATTTATAACAAAGCTACCTAGAATAAAAATTAAAATCTATTTTATTACAACTAATCCCAATGTTAATCTAGTACAAACACCTCTCTGATAAGGTGCCTCTTTCATACAAACACCTCTGTCAAGTAGATACCTTTTTAATGAGGAAGCTTCTCTTATGGATATATTGCAGACCACTGTTTAATGTATACACTTCTCTAGTATAGACACTTCTCTAACATGGACAGTTCTGCAATATAAACATCTTTCATAAAGAAGCTTCTCTGATGCTGGTACTCCTCCAATGTGGACGTATTTCTTAGGTACACACCCTCTAATATGCAAACACTTCTTTAATGGATCATGTTATATCATGCCATGATTTTGGCATAACAAACACTGTCCTTGGTGGGGTGTGTCCCGCTTTACCGTCATCAGGGAAGCTCTGGAGGGAGACCAAGCAACAGTCCCTGAGCCTTGCAATTGTTTGTAGATTCACTTGACCTTCTTCCAAGACTCCTGATTAGCAGCAAGCACATTTGGCAAGCTTTCTTTTCTTCCAACTTATATGTATGTTATTGGATTGTGTGTTATTGTAGCAGTGCACATGCACGCATTGCACATGTGTAGACTACAAATTTTAAAAATTCTGTTTTGAAGGTCAGAAAAATTTCTTCATGGAATATTTTTACTTAAATCCTTATTTTTTACCTTCTCAAGATGTACGTATATGTTAGGCAATGGAAAAATACAGTTTTTGTTTGAATTAAGCTGATGTGTTGATTGGAGGTATTAAACTAGGGAGCGTAGAAGCCAATGCATTGAACTAAAAAGACCTGAAACCGTTGAATGAAAATCTATGGAATATGCTACGTAGCTGCATTAAAACAAACATGCCAAAACTTGCATGAAGCCAACTTTTACCTCCATATATGAATGTCAATGGTTCCCAGGCTTTAAACACTGGGATTAGTAGTGATAATGTAGATGTTAAGTTTTCTAGTTCGTTCTGTTATGTCAATTAATTTTATTATATTTAAATGTTTTTATGTTTAAGTCTTAGACCTGAAGATGCTACACAGCTACCACAATGTATCATTAGTTGTTGGAGTTTTTTTTACAATTTTATCCTCATACTATTCTAGGTTGCTTGTGTTTGCATATAATCATCATATATTTGTTAGCAATTAAATAATAAGCGTTTTCATGCTATTTAAAAACATATTTACACAAATCATCCAAGCAAGTTGTGAATGTCCATATAATGTTTCATTTGTCCATTTTACTACTTCTACTATAGGTAAAAAGACCCAATTAAATATGTCATGCTATTATTTGTAGTATTCGCGTGACATTTGCTTACGTTGTCTTTCAGGATCCCCACTAGAGTTTCAACAAAGGTAGATTACTTTTTGCAGTTGAATACACACCAACAAACTATATTTACAAATTTCTGTTGTAGGAATAGACCCATTGATTTTGAAAACCACTGAGTATTATATAATGCAACACAACAGTTACTCTGCATGAAAGAACAACACATACCTATTCACTTCAACATTTCGAAAATATTTTGAAGCCTTCAAAATATTACTTCAAAATATTACAATATTAATATTACTTCAAAATATTACAATAGTTACTACGAAAAAAAGAAAACATTTTCGCCGAAAATGTTTTCTTTTTTTCGTAGTAACTATTGTTTTGTATTTTATAAACCCATTGTATGGTGGATAAAATTTATCGCCACAGCTGGAAGATGTTGTTGTAAGATTAGTAAAATTGCAAAATCACATGAATTAAATTGATCATGGTGAATGGTATCTATATAGTTCTATAGAACTGTTTGAATAATTTAGTGAAAATATTAAACTTAAACTTGGAACAACGAAATAAATCTTAGCAAAAAGCACAATGTATTTAGTTATTCCAAGTTTAAGTTTTGTACTATTCACACAGTTCTTTTTAGAACTATAGAAACCATTCACTATGGTCAAAACGTTAATTCGTGCGATTGTAAAGGTTGTAACCTCTACAAAATTTTTGTTATAAAATTGCAAAGTATTGTTACGTTTGAAAATTTTGTAGCGCACAATCGAAATTGATATTTTTTTGTAAAGTTGTCATAGCCAGAATATAGAGATATAGGTTACTTACCTTTAGGGGACAAATAATTATAAGGAATATGAAAGGACTGTCTGGCACTTATAAAGACAATGACGAATTATCATCAAAAGATTTTCAACGTTTGCTCAAGGTGATAATTCTTTTATAAATTTAACTAAATTCGTAAGAATCGAAATAATCTATATGATGCGACTTACTACCACTGACATATATACATCTGGACTGCTTACTCCTATGCTTTTTGACTTGACGCTTGCGTGGTCAATTAAAAGTCACGAAAGCTAACGAATATGAGGGTATTGCGACATCGCTGGCTCTTCAAATAAAGTCGGCAATACTGGTCAGCCGGTTACCAGCCGACTTCATGAGTAAACACACTCATATAGCCATCTTGGACCACGCTTTTTGACGCCAAGCCAGCAGTCCAAATGTATATATGTCAGTGGGGGCGACGCGCGAAGAAATGACGAGCAGGCGACTAAATGGGGCCATATGCGACTACATGACCACGTGGCGCCATACGCGACTACATGGCGCCATGCGCAACTAAATGGCGCGACACGCGACTAAAGCCTGGTTTCCATGAAGTCGTCAACGTCGCTATCGTAAGTCTCTATCGTAAAAATCGCAACAAGCCTATTCTTGCGACTTTAGTCGCGATTATCGTGTGCGTCGGCATTATCGTCGCAACTTAGGTTTCCATTAAATCGTGTAAGTCGTCGCGACGATTGCGACGCGACTTTAGCGACGTTTACGATTTAATGGAAACCAGGCTTAAAAGGCGAGATTTTAGGCTGGTTTCCATCTCAATCGTATCGTAGCGTACCGTAGCGTATTCTTTGTTCTAAATTCATTGTGCTCTGGTACTCACGAAACAAAGAGATACGCAACGGTACAGTTGACGGCAACTGTTTGTTTTTGGTACAAGATTTTGATAATTATATTTGCTTTATGGTTGTAGGGATTAATGTCTAGTTTTCGACGACTTTTGCGCTTACACGGTCACATCTTTCATGGATGAGTCGCGCTTTTTTTTAAATAGTCGTGCCAGTTTTAGAGGGCGAGCGTTTTGCGAGGTGCTCCAAATACAGCTGTGTTCATGAACATCAATGACCTTACCTTTAGTTAACGTAAACATGAATAAAAGGATCTCTAATGATTATTTTTGAATACATATGTCTAATCTTCATAACTATATTTTTGAGGACTCTGCCGACAAAGGAGACTTTTATCATATTCGAGTAGCGATTCAACCGTCAGAAAGTGAGGAGTCTCAAGATCTTTTTCATCTATCAACCTTTATCAAAACAGTGAGTTTATAGATGCTATGGGTATATTTTATTTATTTGTTGTAAATTTTTTCACTAACGTTTTTCGTGGTAGTTGAAATGGTAGAATAGCAATGTAATTAGGATCTCATGCATTGTTTATATACTGGTCAATCATCTTGTTTTGCATTGTTGTTATGTTTTGTGCAATTTAATGCTTCACAAACTTACAGAAGCAATTGTGAATTACCAGTCCTCTTTGTGATTGAGGAGCTGACTATTATAAGGCATTCTCAGCTGTAGCTGAAATTTCAGACCAGTGATTGATAGTATTGAATTGTAAACATGTAGATTTTTAAAAAACTTGAAACAAATTTAAAGAATATTTTTTCTAAAAACAAACTGGCTGTTTGATTTATACTATCTATACTACGATTATTGTTGGACCAGGAACTGGTCCCTAATCGCTGCTAATCTTGTTCTTGTTCTTGTTCTTGTTCTTGTTTTTGTTAGGGGGCAACGCTCTTCGATAAAAACCAAAGGCTTTCTCATTTCTAGTTCAATCGTCGTGAAATTTGACACAATGATGTAAAATGATATTACTTATTGATTGACAAAGTTCGATTTTTGATATTCGATATAGGAAAAAAAATACAACCAATTTTTTGCTGTGATTGTACAATAATTATTGTGTATCATTAATATTCACAGACAATTGCAAGCCGTGTGTTATAAGCTGTTGCAACGAGGATACGAAAAACAAAAGGCAGTATACATTTCATACGTCATAAGCCGTTAATGAGAGTTTCTAGAGAAAGCCGTGAATTTCTTTGATTTGGATGACAAGCAAGCTGTTTAATTGGCCCAGTTCCTGGTTCCATTAGTACGCTAGTACTTGTTGCAGTGAGCAACTCGTGTTAAACAAGTGTATATCATATTTCTACACTTCCCAAGATGCAACAGCCTGGGGAAAATCTCAACTGGGCCGTGAAAATATCCCATATCGGCCCCAATACGTATTGCAACAAGTTTTTGTTTAAAAAATATGTCCCACTCATCGTGAAATTAGCTTTGTTGAAAATGTATCTATAGGCTATACAATATTACACTAACCCGTCCACATTATTCATTATGCTTTTAGTGTTCCTTGTTGCAGTCAAACTTTTCTGATATTATAAAACTGAATGTTGATCATACAGGTAGGTTTATTGTGCGTAATGTTATTTGGTATATTTTGGCCCTTTTATTGCAGAATATTTTGTTGTTTAATTCCACCTGCAAAATATATTAGTGACACTCAATGACTTTCTTGTCTGGAATGGCATAACTACAGTACTGAAGTTAAGTAGCACGATGTAAAGTATGAATTAATTTGATAAAAAATATTTTGTATTTTCTCAGGCCAAATATTCGCCATTGGTTTATCAACAACTACTGCTGACTGCAGTGGCCTTGATAGTAATTACGTAAGTGTTTGATTGCATGACTAGCGCTGTATAAAATTGCTTCAATGGCAATGTTAAATGCAGTTAACAGAAAATTCATATTTGCTTTCTAAACTATATAATTGTATTTCTTCATCTTTTCTTTCTAGTTAAATGTAGCTGGAATAGACAGTTTCAACACCTCGGTAATATTGTCTCATGTCAACCCTGGTCCTGTGTATGTATTCCACTAATGATTTAGTTCTATTTTTTATTTATGATATGTCGTGCGTGAATGCCTTCATTATATTTTAAACATTGTTTAGCAAGGGAACTTGCAAAGTGGAGTGTAGTTTATATCTATTTGTAGTTGAAATGATTCATTAAATTTTACTTGGTTTTCTAGCTATGAAAATATCTACCGCAGTATTCAGTAATAGAGTAACAGTAGAGATCACTATACTGGAATAGACTGCCTCTGTATGATTAGACTGTTGATAGACTGGACTAGGCGGTGGACTAGACTCGATTTAACCACTGCGGGCAAAGTTTGCCCAGCGAACCACAATTAATCGAGAAGCGATGCCAAAAACTTCAGTCATGTAGTATATTTCTTTGAAGACCATACACGTTTGATTTAAAATTTGATTGTAGTCCAGAAACGCAGACGTACATCAAGAAACTCGAAGATGAAAGACGCGAAAAGGAACAAGGGAAAGGAAAAGACAACAGATCTTTCTTTGGGAAATATGTAAGTGATTGATAATATTTAAGTAATGAACAAAATCCAGAAAACTACGGACCATAAAACAAGAATTGGCTGCAAAACCATTTTACCTTGTTTTTCCTGATAATATACAGCACTAAACAAAAGAACGACAAATTTGTCCGGTAAAAGGTTACTATATGAGGACACCAATGTTTGAGATTACTACATGAGTTTGTTTTGTATTTCTTATTCCAGTGGATGTACATAGTTCCTCTGGTAATCTTCCTCGTCTTATCTGCTCAGGAACCACCTGCTGGTGGTGCTGCGGCTGGCTCAGGGGGAGCTGCAGCTAGTTAAAACACATCGCCCAAGAGGAGGTGCAGGTAAACTCCATGGAGTCTGTTGCAGAAAAAATAGAAATTTCAACTTAACAGCTCACTGGGTTTATCGATCTTCAAAACTGCAGTGACTTCGAAAGAGGAAAATATTTTTGTCGGATTTTTTCATTAGACGATGACTGCCAACAGAGTGGAGTGCTGGCGGAATTAAAACGTTTTCTTCTTTTGGAGTAATAATCCTGTTGTTTTGTATTTCATGAAAACAATCAGCATTTCTCGCGATTTCTGATCTCAAAAAAACCTGGACAGTACTTTGAGTTGGTTGTATCCAACAAAAACCTTATTTCCATAGAATTGCAGGCAACCAGCAATTTTACTTCAACAACAATGATATCACAGTGCATTGTTTGATTTCTACAATATACTTATGTAGTGTGTTGTAATAACAAAAAAGTTAAATTCAACAGACTCACAACTCATTACGTATCCTACAATTATACAGTATGGCATAGATATAGACCTAGTTTTCGCGTAGGTAATGTAATGTGATTTTACAGGAAATACTAAACTGCAATGATAATTTGATCAGAATATGAGCGCGAGTACGATTATGGTATTTGGCTGTCGAGCTTTGTAGATAGAAGTTTTATTACAGCAGTTGTTATGATTTTCAAACGTTATAAATCACAAACTAAAAATATTGGAGATTAGGCACTTTAAGAATTGCGTTTACGGCAAACCGCTAACTGCTAACGGCAAACTTTAAATAACATTTGAATGTAATATCCACAGTTTTCTAGAGTGAAATTGTCACACGACGCTTTAATTAGTTGTATAGGTTCCCGTAACATTTAAAAACTGATATAGTTCACTTTATAATCCGATTTAAACTTCGCCGTTTGCGGTTACGCCGAGAACGTCAATCTTACGGTCTCTATTATGCTATAACCAGCAGTAATACAGTTTCTACTGTTTGATTTCAAAATGAGAATTAAGCAGACTTCTGCCATCATCTGAGGCGAGAGTCTTCACAACGATTTTATTAATGTTAACTTTACACTCGCATTCGGTACCAGGACTTCGGAAGAAGCACAGCGTGTAGAGAGCTAGTTCGAATTCTGGGGACGTTCCAACTAGAATATTGTCAGTAACTGGAACTCCTCTATTCCATGAGAACATCACAGATATGACTTTTGGCTAATACAGCAAAAAAGTAACATAATTAGCTACCATATTGATTGGCGAGAAATTCTTGTCACCTTTTACGTACTCACAAATCGTATTGGTAGTCTTGAATTCAAAATGGCGTATAAAACCGAACGGAAAGTTCGTTAGGGCTCACGAAGGGCGGTTTAGTGGCCACAAAGTCATAGCATAACTATCTGCATGATACTTACGTCAAATTGAAAATAGCGTAAATATCCGTAGTAATTTAGTCTTTCCAACTCCAAATTATAAAACTGAATCCAATTTCGGACTGAGAGTTTATTTGGATTCACCACAGTTTCGCCCACAAATACTTTTTGAAAGGCAGTCAGTCTCTCTGTTGTGATATTGCCTTTATTGAACCACAGATGGAGCAGAGATTCTTTAAACAGCGCCTGGTATAATGACAAACAAGCAAAAACAATTTGCTCTCATTTATTAAAACTATAGTATGGAAGAAATGGTACCTATAAGTCGACTATCCCAAAATTTATTGTGAATAAATGTGAATTTTGGCAGGCAAATCCTTTCTTTAACATTAAAAAGTTTGATAGTTAGGGATTTAAGTTAACGGGGGTTTTTTTTCGAAGGATTATGTGTAATATTTTTTGAAAATTGACTATATTTTCTGCATACATTTTGTAGCTTGTATAACATGTTGCTTGGTTACCTTGTCAGGTACAACTAAACCATTTCGAACCAGATACCAAAATAACTCCTGAAAAACACGTGTTTTCATCACAGCTGACAAGAAATTGTTAATATTTGTTTCAATTGTTTCTACATCAGCATTTAGTCTGGTAGATCCTGCTTGGAAGTTGGCGAGGAGATCTGAAGAAAATGTGGAAAAAGTCAAATGAAAGCGATAACAAAAATGCAAATATATTTTTCTTCATTGCAACGTTTCAAGACTTCGTTTTTCACCGTTATCCGTAATAGTAATCTGTCAATTACTAAGCTTAGTTTGTTATAAAACTATTTCCTCATTGTTTAATAGGCGACCAAATCGACTATGCGTGAAGCAGACTTCTCAGCTTTTGAAATATTCGAAAAATTTGTTTGTCTTTAACCTGAGGATATTAAAGATCTCTTCGGTTTTCTGATAATTTCTATAACATTTTCTGGCGATCTATAGACTTTTTTAAGGATACCCTTTTTTTAGATTTTCACAGATTTTTTCGTAGGGTCATCCAATTCAGTTTTAGTGATACACCCTCTTCTCTACCCCCGAAGTATCGACGCTTAGTTTCGTACCTATAAATGTGCGATACGTTGGCTTTCTGCGAAGTTTTTCCAATCTGAGATAGTAAAATAGACGACTATCGGCTCTGTCTGTACTCGAGTTTTTTAAAACTCTTCCTTGCAGAAACACGTCGTAATCTACTCTCTGGTGTACTCTGTTGTGATCGACACCCCAAAGTCTCTGACATATAGTATCATGATCGCTTACTTCGCCCCACGATCCATGTTGCCAATACCAATAATAACTGGAAAAGGAATAAAGAAGTCTCTAACTTGTATGGCATCTTAAATGCCGTTAGCTGCATACGTCTGACTTTGCGTTCTCTTGTCTTGTGTGCTCTTGTGCAGTAATATTATATTACCTTATGCATTAATTTAGCATGTTTGCTAGCGTTCGAGTTTCGTTTCAAAATTAGATGGGAATTTTTATTGTGGTTTTCTACTCTGACTACTCGCGTTTTATTACGCTCCACTTCGACCTCATCACAACCAAAGTTACCATGCAAACTCTGTCCTGGTCTGTCCAGCTTAAACTTCACTGTAAATCTGTCCCCTGACCTTAAATTCTCCGCAACCACATTTCTAGTTTACCGCAACTCAAGCTGAACCTTACGGCAGCCAAATCTCAAATTTTCATGACTTTTTGATTTTTTGACCTGTTTTCGAGGGTATCGTTGCGGCACTATCGTATGAGATTTTTTAAAGAGTCAAGCCTGTAGCAGTCTGCTCAAAATCGTCACCGCGACCATACTCCAGCACATACAGATGATTGATATGGAAACGAGCAGCAATATGAATGTACTACGTAGAACTGAATACATGATGGTAAAACTGAATGTGCACTTTTTGCAGCTGAACCGTTCTCAAATCTCGAAGTGCAGTACCTGCACGTACGAACATGTGTGTAATAATCTGTCAATAAATCAACGAATTTGTCACTTACTACCAGTTAAACCAATTCCATCCGCGTTTCTGCAGCCCCCAGTCCTCAGCTGATGCATTGTCCAAAATTGTACAGCCAAGAAATAAAGCAAGGCAAAAGACAACCAAGAATTTTGTCATGATTGAACGCTCATATGCAATGTTTATACTATTCGTAATTTCAGACAAATATGAAGATAGCACTGCGGAGCGCGCAATTTAATGCGTCTAATGGAAATATTTAAATAGTTGAAATATTTGCGGGAATTAAGGCAGCTCTGTGTGGTCTTAGTGTGGGGTCCACAAATGATTCGGTAGAATAAAGAATATAAAAAACTCAGCAAACACACTAATTTAAATATTGAAAAACGTACGTGTCATATAATACAGTGCTTACTTGAATTTGCTAAACTAAAAATTAGGCAACACCGAATATACAGAACAATACACAATTAGTTTACAATTAGTTGCAGTAGTTCTAATACGTCATGGACGGATTGGTGATGAGGTCTTCGGCCATATATCAGAGCAGCATCAACTTTCAAATGCTTATTCTATGAATTTAATTATAAAAATTAAAACACTCTAGTCCAAAAATACCCGTATACAATCCAGATTTAAAAACTCCCGCCTGGTGTTCACCATAAATAGAAACATTAAAATGTAAACATAAAACATAAAAATAACATTTTTTTATACGTAAACATAAATATGACATTTTATAACGGTATGCTTTTTATCTTAGAATTTATACCCTCACTCATGAGCCTAGTAGTCACATGTCCGCGTAGATTGTTCCTTTACATCGTCCATCATATAAAAAAAATGCGTCAAATCTTGTCGGCGATGCAAAAGAACCAAGCGTCCCTGATGATCTGTGACGTGTGAGATCCAGGCTACGGAAGGCGAACCGTTATGCTTGCAATACAGCTCATTATTTAAGTAAAATAGTGCTATAGACAGAAACGATAAACGTTTAACTAAAAAAGTTCATATGCGCCGGAGTTTATGCACTTTGATAACTCAAGATTCATTGCATTGCATGACTATGCACTTGCCATGACTACTAGTAGAAGTGCTGAAATTGAGAAAGAAGTACAGGCTGGGGAGCGTGGAGCATAAGAAATATTTTTATCATGATTTTAAAACTCTACTGGTTTCTTTGCTACTCGAAATGGTTTATCTAATGGAAGAACACCACTGTCTGAGATGGCGCATTCTGTTTTGGGTTTGTCTTCAAATCCAACTTCCATGTTCTCAACCTTTAGCACCACATCCTAAAATGTAAAGCATATATTATTTTTTTAATGTAGTTTAGGCACACGTACTTACTGTTGCAGTCAATGAGATTTTTGCTTCCAAAAATATGTAGCTATTAGAAAAACAAAATAGCAAAATAGGATTTACCCGCGATATACTGTATTCATACCCTTTACAGTACAATCGTTTCAAGCTATGATTACAGGCCTACTTTGGGACCTAAACTCGCCTTAACTCGCCTTAACTCGCACAACCCAGTACCTGGTTTTTTCCTTATCTCGCCTTAACTCGCCCTAACTCGCACAGACTCGCCTTATCTCGCGGCGAGTGAAGGCGAGTTTAGGTCCCAAAGTAGGCCTGATTACTAAATTTACTCTCGATCTTACTCCCAGTGATATTTTTTATCATGCTTTTGCCTGTTTGAAATTTTCAACGAGCATGAGCAGATCTCTCAGACATAAAATATTCTTGACATACCATTCCCTCAAGAACAATTCCAAACACAACGTGGCGGCCATTTAGCCACGGCGTGTTTACAGTAAATATGGCAAACATCGAACCATTAGTGTCCTTTCCGAAATTAGCCATGTTGATCCAACCTGCACCATAATGATGAAGTTTGAAGTTCTCATCGTCAAATATTTCACCATATGCACTTATACCTTTGCAAAAATAGAAAATCGTAAAGAGCTTGTATTTTTTGTGAGAAAGAGAGAAAAAGTTGACAAATAGTGAACAATCTGAGGTCAGAACAGGATTGTTTATATCGTTGAAGTTACATTTTGTGGATGTAATTGATAAAACGAATGTCATGTTCATTGCACTACCTAAAGAAACCATTTCAATGATGGTCTAGAAGCTTCAATTAAAGGTTCAGTTTATGGAGTTTGTGCATTTTGACAGTACGTATGTCATGACGTACGTGACACAAACAAAGCATAGAAGCTGGACGCAATAACGTTACTCGTGTAAGTATTATAAACGTAGTAAATACATACGTCCTCTACCATCTCCACGTAGAATGTCTCCACCTAAATCAAAATGAAAGTGAAAAGGTTTAGAGGGTACTTTCAGTCACAAAAGTTTGACGATTAGTCGCCGAAGGAAAAGGTGAATCTCGCAGAATAAAAGCCTAGACGAAACAGTGTTGTGTATCAGTACTGGTAAAGTTGTACATTTTAGAATAGCTTTATTTTGTTTACTTTGTTTTTTTCGTCGATTCTTCAAGGTTATACCCAGCGATAACTAACTATATCAAAGCTCAAAAAACAGTTATTGTCCCATACTTCCTATGATTGAGCTAAGACCTTATTTCATTGGCATAGCTAAACCACTAAACTGCAGAAATTATCCTGCAGTTAGATTTTTACTTATGATTTCCACCTGCTGGCACTCTCATTCAAAATGGCGTCAAAATATAAAAACAATGAGGATTATTATTCCGTATACGAAGCAAATGCTTATGGGTATGATCATTTTGGTAAATTATACAAATACTGTTTCGGTATACCGGTTTTCTTCTGGAGTTAATGCGAAATTTGGCGAAAGTCGGTACTGATGTATTAAAACCAGTTAGCTTGAATACGGGTTCATAACATAGTATGGGTATTTTAACCTTTACTTCAGGGCAGCATATCGACGATGACTGCGTGTAATCTGATGATCTTTACCTTGAATGAGAAAATTCTTTACAACTCGATGAAAAATGCTTCCTCTAAAGCCAAATCCTTTCTAAAAGAAAGGAAAAATCAGTGGACTCAGCAATAAAACGTGTGTGCAAATTGTCTAAAAATGAGGTAAAGAGATCCTGTGGATCCTTGTGTTCACCCTAAGCGAAAAAGGGAGTCCTGTTCTTTCATGCTATGCACAGCTATAAATTATGAGCCTGTGGTAAAACAGGATGCAACAATGTTGTGCTGCACCTATTGTTTACAGTTGTCAACAATATTGAACGATACTGTTCATTTGTAATGGGGTGTAACAATGCTGAACAACATTGATAACATGTGTGAACAATAGGGTGCAGTACAACATTGCTGCATCCTTTTGTATCAACATTGCAACAACATGATGATTTTTATGCGTGTAGAGCACATTTACCTCATGGGTGGCCAGAGCCACGAAATTCCTTACAGTTTTTGGTACGACTTCACCAAACAAACCAATCACAATTCGGCCAGCTTTCTCGCCTCCGATTGTTACATCAAGAAACACCTGGAAATTGAATTCTTAAAAGGTCAATTGTGTCGATTGTTCTTGTTGTGCAACAAAAATTGCATCGGGGTTGGATGCATCGGAAGAACTTCCACCAATAGTCTACTAGTTTTTTTCAGAAAAATAAAGCACCCTCTTCGGAGGCTCAAGAAACATAGAACGAAAGACGAAAAGCAAAACGAGAAAGAAATCATTGTTTCAGCCTTCGATAAGCAATCTAGTCCACTTCTTAATGCTGCACAGCCTTTCTGCTCACCTATGGTCGAGTCGCGATGACAATTACCTCAGCCATAGTGCAGAGGCGTAGCTAGGGCAGGACCCGGGGGCCCGGCCCCACTTGGCAAACTATTGGGCCCCCCTTGAAAAATTGTCTAGAGAAAACCAGCCAAACCTTTGATTAAGGAGCTTCATGCTTGCAGTATGGCGAAAAGTCTGCAACGTGTACACGTCGCAGCGAACTAGCGTAAAACCTGAAGTGTAGTTTACTTATTACGTCCTGGCCCCAGCTAGATTTTTACTGGCCCCCCTGACCAAAATTCCTGGCTACGCCTCTGCCATAGTGGCCCTTAACAAAAAGCTTGGTGGGAATGATTGAGCTAGCTTAAACAAACCAACTAGCCGACCAGAACACAAACTTTACGGAGCGATCTTCTACTTCATAATTTCTAAGGGAGGTCGCATCCCCCACTCTCCATCGGTTCAGCCCTGGAGTTGGCCCATCCAATGCTTCATGACTTGGTGAGATGGGGCGTACCTCTGGTTGAGTTGCGCGGTTTTTGATCTTTAATATATGATTTTGTCTATGTTTATGTCTGTAACTTAAGATTCATCTGCTGTGTCTTTGAGTCGTAGATTGAATTTTAGTCATATCGAATTTTCCACGGAGGTATAACTTTATGTAAGTTAGGTATGTATAACTTTATTTAAAAACACGCTAGCCTCGTCAACTACTGCTGATTTCCACGAGAGGCGTGTATATACAAAATGATGGTACAAAACTACAAAACTACATTGCTAAAAGTCATGCGTGAATTTCAATACGTGAAATAATTGTCCACTCTAAACTACAGAACATTATAAATATAACAGCGCACCATTGTTCACAATGAGTGGAAAACTACCGTACATTAAAATTACACGAGAAAAACAACACTACCTTGTCTGTAACCATGGGCCCAAGCTCAGATCTTGCGTGTGCATGACTACATAAAGCGAAAATAATCGCAGCAACTCTGAATGTAGCCGTCATGATTTTTCTGAATGAATGAACTGCTCTGGCAATTTACTTTGTAGTAATAATCAAATCATGTGTCGCTGACCTAAGATTGCACACGCGTTAATTTTGTTGCGGCACAGCAAGTGTCGTATTTCACGCAGTAAGTTGGATACGGTTATCTGACACGGAGCAACATTCTCTGCGACGTTTTCTGCGCAACGGCAACGACATTCCAAATGTGTGGAAATTGAACATTTATAACACTGCGAGTTTTTGAAGGTGGCCTTACTGGCGTAAAACATTGCAAAGATTTGTATTCCAAAGAAATCAGCGAGAAATCGTTATATTGTACGCTGCGTCGTAGAGTCCAGTCTGTTCTAGTCCATATTTTCTACTTTGCCTCAATTTCATGGCATGCAATCTCGGCCACGCGTCTGGTTTGAGAAAACCGTTAACAAAAACATTGAAAATTAGCGAAGCCTTTTAGACAGCCATATATAACGGCTACTTTTTCGTTTTTTGACTCTCGTTTTTTATCTTAAATTTTTAATAGCTTCGGTTGTGCGAAGTTTACAAATTTTGTACATTTTTTTATTATTAAGAGTATCAAGTATTACCGCGTAATACAAAAAAAATACAAATTTTGAAAATTTCGCATTGCTATACTTTCCACATTTTATTACGTTTCACAACAAAACTTTGCAATTTTGCCAAGTTTATGATGCTCATTCCATCTTTGGCACGCGGTGAATGGGGCTTCATTTTGCTTGATCAAAATTTAGTTTATCGTG
Organism: Phenganax subtilis; assembly: GCA_025434845.1. Lineage (NCBI taxonomy): Eukaryota > Metazoa > Cnidaria > Anthozoa > Malacalcyonacea > Clavulariidae > Phenganax > Phenganax subtilis. Next base: position 8,723 of record JAOBYK010473121.1, on the reverse strand, counting down.
CAAAGTCTCTATTCGGGTATCTAACAACTGAAAACATGCAATATAGCTGAAATATTACAAACATGTTGTGACAAACGGCTTTTCGAAGCGTGTATTGTGTTGTATTTGAATGTAATTGTATCATATTGTATGATGTTCTATAGGACTGATTAGCGTACAGTGTAGTTCAGTTTTGGAAACTTATAGCTGCATGGCGACATCGACAGTTTCATATTCGTTTTCTGAATTCAGGTATAATGATAACTTATAGAGATATTGTTCCATTCATGTTGGAATAAACATAAAACATTCAAATAAACCACATGCACGGGGTTTGATATTCGATCTCCAATTTGTAATTAACACATATTTTGTATATGCACCGTATGTGGTATGGTTATATAATTACTACGTATTGCTTGCCAAGTTGATTAATTTCACGTGAATTACTGGTGTTTCTATTTAAAGTGTGTTTGTAGAGCCCCTCATTGACTTAATATATCAACTATTTATCGAGTTTTGACAGTGGTGTTCCAAACTTATCCTGCTTTGAAGTGGAAAGTTTCGGAAATATAGCTGAAACATCATTTTTTTGTTCTTTTATGCTAAACCGAATCATTTAAGATTATCAGCCGAGTTATAATTACTGTTCTTATTAAAAAGCAATTGAAATCCATGCAGATTTTTGTCGAAACATTGCGTGCATACATATGTTAAGTGATTCACTGTTCTACTAATGTGCCCTCAGTATGACGCATATTTGTTTGCAAAGTTTCTTTGTTCAAAGGCGACTTGAACACTTTTCCATTTTCGAAAAATTTGAGAGTCACTTCTTCAGCTTTCATAAATATCACGCTAGATACAAAATATTTTCCAATTCCTTTGGAATGCTATATTCCTTTATTCCCCCGGCTTTTTCGTAAGTTGATATTATTTTGATATGCTGTAATGGAAAGAATTCCATGGAACCAGCTAAGGTTATACAAATATATTCGACTTTTATCAAGCAAGATTGATGAACCGGAAGTGATATTAAATTATTATCTACTTATGACGCTAGATTTGAATGTTTCCTAAATATGGCATTGAGAAAAGCAAAACCCTCGCTGGGTCCTTTAACAACATGCATGAAAGCAGCAGATATTGGCAGACTTTCTTAATATAATGAGCGCAAAACACGGGCGAGGAGACATTCGTGGCATGCTGCAATAATCAAAGAGATCGATTTCATCGCTTCCATTGTCTACGTCTTGTTTTAATGTACATATTATGGATGCGCGAAGTTTTCCTAATCTATGTGTGTTAGTCTCTGTTTTGCTCTGGGAATTGGTTCGTGTTCAATGTTGTGAAAAGGAAACAAATGCAGGTACATATGTCATTCGACAATCATTGCACATCAGAAAATCATACTATGACTTTTAAGGCTGATTTGATTAGTGCAAGTGAGTGAATGCATGAATGCCTTGTAGAAATATGTTTGAGTAAGTATACTATAGTTATCTACTGATAATTTTTAGTGCTGCATTAGTCATGTAGCGCACAGTATGCTTTGAATTTCAGGTTTCGCATTACATTTATACACCGCATATATCTTTAATAATCCTATTTGTTCGTATAAATTAGAGTACAGCACTAGTGCATGGACGTCCCGCTTGTACCCTCGACTTCACCAAGCTTGAAAAAATGCTTTACGTATTGTCAAACATTGTTTTGCTCTATGACAGTGCATAGAATATCAAATTAGATAGCGAAGCTAATTAAATAATTGTTGCAATGCCTTCAGCAAGCAAAATTTGTGTACTATAAATGCGTAATTTTGCAAATTGTGTCTTCCTGTTATACCTACATCATGAAATCAGATGTTCCGTGGGAAATTCAACAATCATGAAATTTAGAGACAGAGAGTGGAATTATTCGAACATTCTGGATCAATATTGTTTCATAGACAATCACATAGGTCGCATCTGGCAATCTTGTCGGTGAAACTTCATGTTCCACGCATGCAGCTGTTGAGTCTTTTTGTCTTTGAAATTACTCATGTAGACGCACAGCACTTCAGATACGGTTTTCTTATTCCACTGCTTCTATAAATTAGTCAGATGAATTTCAGTACAATCTTCCTATATGAATCGGCTGCATCGTTGAGTCTCGCGAAAGCGGCCTACCAAATTTCTATTGCATGCCCCTATTCGTTCGAGAATTTAATCTTCATGGTCTGCATGATTAATGTTGTCTTCATATAAATAAGAACTGGGATTGTGCACGCGCAATGAATCACAGTTATGTAGTATCTGCATGCATTTCTATAAAACGTATCCAGCACAGCTAATGTCACCGTCAGTCGTAGCTGTAAACTGAGCAAATTGTAGCTATATGTGATTGCTTGGTGCATGGCCAGTCGGTCAAGGCAAGTTTTCATGCGACGCAAGTTTGTCGCAATACGTATTATTGAAACATTTAAAAATACGTTTTGAACTTAAAACAATTATAGTTAATAGCTTTGTGAAAGTAACTATAGTTAGGATGATTATACACTGTTATTGCGCATTTTCGCTATTGTGTCCATTACGTTCAGCTCTCAACATTTGCAACATCTAAAACTGATCTGTAAATAGAAAGAATCATTTAAGAAAACTTGCAAGTTTCTTTGATATAACAAAGAATACGCCATGGCAATGTCTGGTCACAGTGGTTTGATGACATGATGTACCAGTAATTATCAAGCACTGATTGAATAGTCAAAACGAAATCCATTTACTCTGATGAGACTATGAATTACGTAGAGCAAGTTTTAGAATAAATTTCTCAAATTCTATTTTTGCTTTGACCGCAGTGAAGTAACAAATGCGACTTCTGTGTTTAATGCTTAAATGGATTGGTGAACATATTTAGCAAAATAATGAAAAGATTGATGCGCTGCATGTATGTTCTTCTTTTAAAATAAACATACTGTGCCTCCAAATTAATTTTGATAGCAAAAAGATTTCGTCTATTTCATTATCTCGTGAAAAAACGTCTAGATGACATAATCAGGATGTTATTATTGAAGAATCTATTGTAGGGTAGAATGAGTGTTGACAAGTTTTTGGTAAATTAATTTGGTAATCTAGGAAAATTAAAATGAGGTCACGATCAGTGATATGGGTGCACAAAGATTACTAAGAAAATTTGTTATCATGCAACGCTTTTTTGTGACTTTCCAGATGTCATATCTTGATGGAAAATGCTTCTAATTCTTGAAAATTAATTAGGTTTTCCTTTCATGTACTGCATTCACAGCAGTAGCCCAGCAACCGTCATGGCAACTGCTCATGAAATGCGAATTTTCAAGAATTCTGATTATTCTAATCTTTTAGGCCCTTCTTTATCTCTATTGCTCCATCTAGCATAGCACAGACTTGTGTTCAGTTAAGACCTCGGCTTAACAGGAGAAGAGTCGGTCAATCTAGGAATTTCCTCAAGAGATTACTATAATCACATACTGCGTCGACGAAGCGTACATTTTTGTGAGAAAGAAATAATGTTGTTTTCGTGTTTTTCATGTATAGTGTCAGCTCAAAGATTTGTTCTCGAAGCTATCCCGTCAGCGAACATAAGTCTGGGAGCGCGACTTGAACTGAGATGTACAGTAAACAATACTGGATCCTCAAGATCAAACCTTACTTCATTGGCCTTGTTGTCAAGACAACAGGGGCAAATAAATGCGAAATGCGTTGTTACAGCAAATGAAGGAACCTGTATTTTCATAATAGAGAATGTTCAACTTTGGCATGTAGGAAAATATGATTGTATTAAAATTCATAAAGGTAGCAGATGCTTCAGCAAAAGTTTGGTGATTCGCAAAGCTGTTGCTATAGAAAAAACACACCCAACGTCAGCAACTACAACGAGGCCTGAACGGAAAACAAATTTAAAAACAACTCCATACGCTAAATCAACTCCAGGTGCAACGACAATTTTGAGAGCGACTACAGAGATACTACTAAACACTGTGAAAGGTAAAAGAATACGTGATTCAATTTTCGCACTTAATGTTTTGATGTACTAATTTTCAGCTTTGTCGGTACTAATCTAGTATAAACTTACGCCTAGTCAAACGTCGCTCGTCTCATGCGCCGAACCAAATGTAAATGACCTAAAATCTTTGTCTGAGCTCATTTGCATTGAGTTCGTATCATCAAAACAGCGACGTAGGCCTTAACGTGTTACAACTATACCTCAATTCTGTTAACAGTAACTGTGGTTTCGTCTGCAATTAATTCACAAGCGCTTTTTTTCCTCTGTCAAAAGTAAAACCTACGTATTCCGTTTAAGCGTGGAGACTTTACGAAGCAACGAAAACTAACTTGCGCGCAGTTCAGGAAACAGTAGAGAGCTCAAAATTGTATGATCGGGTCAACCTGGCCGTGATTGTAGAAAATATAATAAAATATAGTAGATTTACTTCCAGCCAGCTCCGTCCTGAGTGCCAGTCCTGTAATTTTAAGCTTGCATCACGGGTGATAACGCTCAAGTTGCTCCCAGTAGATATTTATAAGTAATAGCATGGCATTCAGGTCGATTAGTGATTAAATGTACCCGAAAGCTCCCGAGGGTTTCGGGTACATTTAATCACTTGAACTTGAACTTTATTTAGTCACGGTAAAGTCATCAGGTACACATATTACAATTACAAAATATTAAAATACAAACATACAATACATAATTAAAACATATTTAACATTAATTATAAGCCTGGTTTCCATGAGTGCCGTGGAGTATAAAACCAAATACAAATTAGCGAATAAAATTGCTGCATGCGCTAATCGACCTGAATGCCATGCTATCACTTTGTAATATTATGGCTACCGAGAGAATAGGATGTTTTAATACCCGTGGTACGATTAGAAACTAATCGTACCTCATGTTTAAGCAATGAGGTAAATTCGTGAATAATTGTCCCTCGCAAGACAAAGGATTTCCAGGTAGCTATGATATTAAACGGGATACTGGTTCAATACTGTTACATGAACCGGATGCAACTTGGGCGTTTTTGCCCGTGTGTTGTCTTCTCATTAAATTAATGCATGAGCACAGGTTAGATGGAGTAAGCTATTGTTGATTCTTGCCTTTATATCAACGAAGTAATTCTCTCATTGATTCACTTCTAATAATTTTCATTTCAGATGACCAAAAACCAAGTGGAAGCGCTACATCACCTACGTTTAGAACATCCAAAGCCAAATTGTTAACGCTGTCATTGATGTTTTATGTGGCAGCTGTATATTGTTGCTGACCACTTAAAACGGTGCTCCATGTTGAGTCTCAATGCTGTAGCACTTGTGCAGCCTTTCGTGGGCGAGCACTCATGATCTTTCCGTCTGAAACACGGTAAAATTTTAGTCTTATCCAGCAAAAAGGAATACGTACGTGCCGATGTATTGGTAGAAATAGTGTTTGCTCCAAAACACCAAAAGCAGGACGCTAGATTTTATATAATTAATGACGGTGCATGCTGCATAACTCGTGCTAAATTATTCCATTGACTTTTGCAATGCTGCGGTACATTTTACCATCGTGCAATTTCACGCACACCAATATTTTCGTACTCAGTTTCGCACACATTGTACCCATATGTTTTCGTAAAGCCTGTTTTCCACTTGCATAGTGTTTTTTTCGCGTAGCGAAGTTTTGAATTGTTCTTACTAGTTTAAACTGAAAACAGATGATTGCCAAGGTCGCCAGAAAAGAATTGTTACAATGCGCGAAATATAGGGATCTCTCGGCAATAACGTCACTCAAACAAAGACATTTTGTCTAAACAAAGAAAATGAATTAATTTCCGTCCCACGCATCTTCTCGACGCCGTCTTTTTTGTTTAAAAACTTGAATGCAAATTTACTCAAAGTATACGCTTCCGTCGACGTTGGCACTGTACCTGGATGATGTCCCTATCATTAATGTATCTCCCTATACTATTTAACGTATTTATACATACTATATAGACTGTAGACCTACAAAAAATGCGAATAACATGTATATGGACAAATACAACTTCGCCGGTTTTACTGCATGACCTTTTAGTGTAGTAGAGTTCGATGTTGTGAGGACTATGTACTCTACAGCCTGGTTCTCATTTTTCGCCAACGATCAGTGATCAGTTCACGCGGTTACTGGAGAGCAAAATCCTTTGTCTATTCGAAATAATTTTCTTCTTTGACAATCAACAACAAAGGTCCCAAGGGTATCGCCGATCATCTTGACATAAGAACCAGGCTGGGACACCGGTTTACAGTTCTACCCTGTACCGAAAGTTCAAGTTGTTTATTAGGCTACGTGCACACGAGCGCCGTTTTCAAGCGTTTCCAAAAACGTTTGTGTCTCGTTTATCGTTTCAACGCTTAGTGCACACTTTCCAAGGGAAAATATTTTCACTATATTAAATTAGCTGCAGTATCTATCTATCCTAAATTGTTAGTGTTTGCATCCGTTTTTGCGTGAAAACATAATTGAAAACGCTTAAAAACGTCACCGTGTGCACAGCCTGTTAGTCTCGATGCTAGACTTATACGCCATCAGCTAGTTCGATGGACATGCATTTCAGTCGTTGACCATGTATTAGGGACCTTAAGCAAGTACAACGGCAACAGACGACGACGGCTTTCAATACAAGAAGCTATATGAAAAGAAATGAATAATTAAAGACCTATGGGAATTCTTAGAGGTCGTTCGCGTTCAGTTTACAACTGCAAATCTCAAGATTTCACGTCTTGTGTACAACGTCTGCATTTCAACTGGCAGCAAGTACCACGTTAAATTGGGTTCCGAAGATTCCTTTCCAAACGTTAAACTAATGTTTTAACTTCGTACGCTATTTTAAATTCATAAGAATGATAATATACGACAGGTTTTATTAACAGCATTTATTTGAAGGAGTTTTTTTCGGCCGTTGTCATCGTGTTGCCGTTGTCATCAGAAATCAAGATCAAAGTAGGTGTGTTAGCTGATGAAGTTGATTTCAGTTATAGTTGAGGTAATGCTGTTAACGTCCTGCATGCTTCGTCCCAGTGTATCTGCTGCACTGCTGCAGATATTTTTCGTCACTGTGGGCAAAGTAACGTAGCAAATGATTAGGTTGTTGAAGTATATGTGCTATACGGTAAGTGTAAATGCTTAATGCAGTCCTTACAACTATTTCGAATTTCATGTTATATATGAATTGGTGCTTGCAATTTGAACATTTGAAATGAACTCCGTAATTTCATGTATGGAATTATAATTTCGTGCGTGAAAATGGCAATATGACGGATGAAACTGGACTTTTATTGACATAATATAGAAGTGTTGTAATTCTACATTTTTAAGAAAGGCAAATTTCATGCACGAAATACTAAATTTTAACATATTATATAATTGTTTCACGTGTGAAACCATTCAGATTTGAGCGAATTCATTTTTTACCTTACGGCATGGCGTTTACAAATAGCAATCGTGACGTACAACAGGATGTGGCCATTGATTGATCATGAATAAACGATCTTTGTTCTTAAAGTTTCTCTATATACTACGTTCACGCAACTACCAGCGAACGAGTAAAGACAGTCATACAAGTTGAATGAGACTTTCATCGTACACAATTTGAACACCTCAGTCGTCCAGGACATATTTTACTGAAGAGTTATCATATCATAACCTTTGAAAAAGTGAAAGTGACATCAGTTTCACTCTTTTACGAACTGAATCAATATTTTCGCTTTCACAGCAACAGGAATTATTATTTTGTAACAAGGTCAAGAAGTGAGAAGTTAAGAGTGAGAGCTAGGCAGTTCAAGTACGTAAATGTATTCGTTGTGTTACATGTAATAATTATCGGTCAAAATTTAATAACTTTTTTTTATCATGTTTTACTATGAGTATTGTGAACCAAGATTATAATTAGACACCTACGGTCATTCAGTTACAATGAATGTCATATGGAGGCGCATTGGACATTCACCATAATGCATAATGCCATATGTATTTCTGAAGTATAATATTATTTGAATAGTTAATCAGTAAGAGTTTTATGACAAGGGCAAGGATGAAGATTTTGTGTCGTATATTCTTAGGTTAGTCCCTGTAATTTTGTTGAGTCTAAAATATTGGAATGTCGCTGTTGCGTTAAAATAGTGTAGAAATTGCTGATAATATATTTTGACAACACTATAAAGGCTTGAATTTTTCTATTGAATAAAAGTCGTTTAAAGGTGAACCTATATTTAGTAAACCACGCTCATAGGAGTGCCGTTAGGCTATATAATTAAATACAGCTATATATTTACCCAGCATGAAAAAAACTTTGAATTCTCTGCTAATACAATGCACAAGTCAGAAGCTCATACATTACGTCATCAGCGTCATGTTTTACAAACAGGATCTTCCTTACATCCATTATTGCAAAATCTCTTAGTCTTTGTTCTTTAAATTTCGCAAGAATTCGTGCACATCACCCACATACTGCATAATATTTTAATACCTCTCGTCCAGAGCGAATGTATGGAAACTTGAAGAACACTTGAATGTAAAATAAAGTTGATAGGAGGAAATAAAGTAGCTCATTCCGCTCAAATGAAGCGGATGATTCATATCAGACGTTTCTGGAAAATATTTTGTGATTAACCTTGGCTGTCTTTGTTTTGCAAAAGTTCACTTCTTCAGGTGTGGTAAGATGGTTTGAGAGCTATCTTGCTGGAAGAACACAGTCAGTTAGAATCGGATCAACTGTT
>JAOBYK010473010.1:0-13774 GCA_025434845.1 Phenganax subtilis | reverse complement strand
GGGCAGACACGCTAATGACTATAAATTCTACATGCAATTGCCTGATATTTTTTTACTTGAACAGTGCATTACGACGAAATGGAAAAGAGTTAGTGAAGAGGTGGTTTTCCAAGAGTATACGGTCACAGATTACGACATACAGACGTTAAAGCCATTCGACGATCTTGTAAACTGTTTTCGATAACCGTCATTCGGCTGCAAGCGCTCCAAGTAAGACACTCCCCCCTGCTAGTTGTAGCTATCTTAAATATTACAGGAGGTCGATAGTCATTGTTTCAAGCGCTTGCTAGCATGTGGCTGCCACAAAAATAGCTTATTCTTCTTAATGCAGTTCGGCATCTGTATCTTTTAGCTGCGATACAGTGAACCGTGCTTTTTCTATCAGTCGACAACAGCTTTTTTAGAAATATATCTACAACCAGTCACTTTGTCAAACGCGTCAATATATGCTGAGTTGCACTTAATAGAAGGAAAACATTGGCATTACACTAGAAAGAAATAATTCATTTTTGCATGAGCACTGAAACTTTAGTGCTTTAGACTACAAAAAATGGTGGTTGTAGTATTGGCGTAAAACTTCAAAGTTTTGATGTTTATTACAGCAAATCATTTAACGGGATTTCTTTGCTTTAACGCATGATATTCACAGGCGACGGGACACGCAAAATCCACCATTACAGATAGTGTACAACCATTTCCCTGAGATTTCAGAAACAAAGAGATTTTCGTCAAGTTGGGTGAAATTTCAATTGGCAATTCCAGGTATTGACTAAACTTTAATTGGTACAAGAATAACGATTTCCATCACCACAGCTTAAAAGAACATTCTAAAATTCGTGAAACGACAAAGTTTGCTTGCGAAATGTGGTACAATGCGAAAAGTATAGCCAGGTGAAGTTTGAAAATTTTGTATATTTTTCTATTGCATGCGGAAAAAAATACCACTTTTGGCTCAAAAATGGCTATTTCGCCCGCACGAAATTTAAAAATATTCGAACATTTGCAAACTTCACAGGGCAAAACTATTCGGCATCTCACATTATTTCGGAAACAAACTTTGCAATTTCACTTATTTTATTAGAATGCTCTTTTATGCCGATATGATGGACATCGTTCTTCTTGTCTAGACCAATATTTGGTCGACAGATGGAATTGCCTATTGCAAACAAGAAAAACGCTTTGTCAAAGTCATCCAACATGGCGTCAATGACGTGTACATGAGAGCAATGTTTATTTGTTTACTCAACATAGAGGGCACTTTTTTATGACCAGTTTATTAATCATCTTCGCAATATATTAATTAGAATAGTTTAATGTTCATCACGTCTCCTGAAATTTTCCTCATAAATTCATTTGTGTACCGTAGTCGTACGAATACCATTAAAATACAAAAATACTGGGCCTGGTTTAAGAGTCGCATTTTCGTCAAATTTAATTCGTCGAATTTATAATATAAAAATATAAAAGCTGCCTTAAGCTGGTTTTCCACAAGCTAAATTTGTCGTGCGAATCCTTTGTCTTAGCTCTCAGCTGGAACTTGCTTGACTTTTGATCAATTCTTTTCAATTTTAACAAAAAAAAATTTGCTTCGAAGGAAAAATTTTGGTAGTGGAAACACGACTTTATATCGTTTTAGGCACGGTTACACGATGAATTCTCGGAAAATAAGGATTTTTACGTTAAATTCAACGAAAACGCGTCAGCCTCCAACCAAGATCTAAAATGCAAGGCTTGAAAATTTGACAAAAGTTATAGTTTTAGCTTTTGAATCATCTCCTTCCATGATTTTATCAATTTTCTCCCGAATTTCCATGCATGTTTTCGTGTTTTTACATGCATTCTGTAGAAACACGGAAACGTTTTCTATTCCTATAGATAAAACCTAGCGTCCCAAAATAAAACCATATTTGGAGACACCCCAAAACAGTTTTTCAGCCCTTTACAACCATAAACAGTAACAAATCACTCACTGCCAGCTTGTCAATTAAAATGAACAATATTCCTAACCTTTTTCACCAAGAAAACCATGAGAAACAACGACCACGTTTTGACAGGAGAAAAAACCAATGCCATAAACCCATAAGCTTGCCAAAACGACAAACTGCCGTACAATTGAAGTATAAAAGTAATAAATAATATAGAATTCATATAAATACGAAAGCAGGTGCCCCAATAGTGTTCCTCCTTCACAGTGTTGTGTGCTTTCGACACGCCATTACTGAAAGAATTCGTTGTACATTGCTTCTGCCCGAGATAGGACGCTAGATATGTCGTCAGAGGTAACTGAAAGAATATATTCTAAAAAAGAAGGTGAAAAACATATCAAAGCTTGATTCTTTTATGCCGCGGACTATCGGTGAGCTCCATTATTCGCGGTTTCCTTTCGGCAAAATCTTGTGTCTGCAGAAATAACTTTCTTCTTTGAAGGCTAACAACAACAGACTGGCAAGAGAATCGACCGCTGACCACTTAACGGACTACAGGTCCAGTGATGTTCGTTTTTAAAACAAAAGCGCGCGAAATGAACCCCTGCATTTTCTATTCACGTTTCGACACGATCTACTAATTCCAGTTCTGACTGGACAGTGGGTCAGAACGCGGGCGGAATCCACCATAATCAAAGAGATGGCGGCTTGTCGATTTAACATAATCCTTTGCGGTTCTAAATCGTTTGGAGTGACAGTTGTGGAATTTTGCCTGAACAGCATGAAAATGCAGATCATTAGTGTTCTGGTTGACGAAGTTGCTGATTTCAAGGCGATATGGCTTCGGTATTACGTAAAGGATAATGAACAAATCACTGAACTACATAAGATAGCTCAATGGTTAAAATGGACATGCCGCCATCTTCTTTATTATAGTCAATTGGAGTTGGGTGGGAAGAAAACTTGACTCGTGTACGAAACATACGGATGTTGCCCAGAAACTAACCTGAAATAGACCAAATACATAGACCGAAGGTTCAGGAATCCATTTTCCTTTCAAAAAGAGACCATGCAAAAACACTACTCCAATATGTCCAGTTGTTAATTCTGCAACCAACCAGGGCCCTAAAAACGCACAAAAACGTTGTTTTTTTACCACTGATAATAGCACGATCACTTCGGGTTTTTTCGTTCGTTTCGAGCGGCGTTTGAAGGCCATTTTCTACTTCAACCGCGCAGGAACCGCGCGCGACCAGGGCATGAACCAAACCGTCTATTCATGGCAGAATATTGGGGGAAGTCGGTTCGGCCAGTTGGCCTAATGCTTATTAGCTACGTATCGATACAATAGTAAAGCAATACGATACAATAGTAAAGTACAACCCAGTGTGCAACCTCATTCCCAGGCTCCTTTCTTCACAAGAGAGAAGAGCCTGGAAACGAGTCTAGCAGTTAGTGTATCTTAAAAAGGAAGTTTCTTTGTTTTTTTGTTTGCCATTTTTATTCATTTCTTGTGCTTGTTTTTCTACGGTCGGTTCAAAGTCGAAGTAGACTAATTTTCACTGATCAATTGAGTCAGCGTTATCATGTACAGGCGTTTGGTGGTCACGTCCTATTTGTAGATATATGCATCAGTTGCATGCGTGAATCCAAGGTTCTAGGGTCTCCGTATGCGTCCCCTAGAACGTCTACACCACACCATGCACACAAGTTAATATCGTGACCATAGATGTTAATAAGTGTCACAGAGCAACAGCTCTGAGTGACAATTTATGTAAAACTATTGCACATACCGACAGCAGTGTAAAGACCATGTAAAAATAATGGATAAAAAACAACATTAGTTCTGACAAGTTCTTTAAGACCAACGGGAACTGCGAGTGCACGTAGAACTATAAAGTTAAAGCAAAATGATGACTGTTTTCTTTCTTGTATAATGATAACAATAGCAGGCTTAAAAGCCAGCAACGTTTATGACAACACGAACGGCATGAGAAACCTCAAAGGACTGGGTCAAAACGGTGATTGGTGAAAAACAACAAGTTCACTTCCGGTTGACGTCCGTGTTGCAAAAACGGCCGCTTGCTAAGCTCGCTTGTAGTCGACTCTTATTTATTTACTTCATAATTTGGTAAACCGAGGGAGATACAACAGAACATAATTGCCTTCTAAAGAGACACAAAGACAAACTGTTTGCTGAGATTGGCTTAAACTGTCAAAGTTCCAGTGATCACACTAACTCGAAAACTACCAAGTAAAATAATTAGTCAGACGGCCTTAGGACATTATTTTCTTGCATTAAAATGCTTTTCAGCTACTTGCACGAAAAGCGTGTTTTATATATTTGCTGGAACATTGGAAATTTAAATTGCGCCATGGTGCTCAATCGAGTGAATAAGGTATGCATAATTCCGCAACTGGCACATTCAAAACAACATTTTTTCACATGCATCAGAATGGTTTTTCGTAAAGTCTGCGTTAAAACTTGCCTGCATTTCTTTCCAAAAGAAAGTATTTGATGAACGCTGGTCCACAAACGATAAACAAAAAAGAAACGAAGTACAAAACACGACCCTAAGGCAAACAAAAAGAGTCATAATGCCCCTATCTGCATCTACACAAGAACTATGACCTCTACACAGATTTGGTAGCGTTCAAGGAAAACTAAACAATTTCGGTGGGCAAAAATACACAATTCCCATCATACACAAAATATCGGTCCAGGCAAAAAGAAGTAAATTCATCTATGCAGTTAAAAACAAAGTATTAGATTTAGTAAAGACTTGCAAAGTTTTGTCGCGATTCAAGGTTGTAAAATGCAGGGAAAATAGCACTGCGAAGTTTGCAAATTTAGTATAGTTTTCTACAACGTGCGAAAAGTTTTTTCCCTGCAACGTGCGAAAATTGTTACCATTTTTGAGCCGAAAATGACCCAAATACGATAAATGCCAAAATATTCTATCTTCTTATATAAGTAAATCTCATGGACAGCTTACAGTATCAACTATAGTAATTGCTTTTTCAATAATTGGTTGGAAACTATTGTAATTCAGCTATTGAGAAAGATCGTTACCCTAACTTTACGACAATTATGACGATATAAGAACCAGGGCCCGGTTGTTCGAAGCGCATTTAGCTTCAACAGTGAATAAGTTCAAAATAGAAATCATATTTATGTATTCCTTGAACAACGAAATTGCAAAAGTTTTTAAAAAATTACAATAATTATGTATTTACCTGGGACCGGTTGTTCAAGGCTGGGTTAGCATTAATCCTGGGTTAACGTACAGTTTGAAGCAAAATATTTAACCGCTTCAGTAATCGTTTGAGTTTTACACCATGTATATTTATTATTGCAAAGCTTTCGGTCCGTTACAGAGTTGCACTGATGAAGGTCCGGGCTAACGGACCGAAAGCTTTGCAATAATAAATATACATGTGTATGTATACCTCAAACGATTACTGATATTGTTGTTTTCGCCATGCAAAACTACAAGAATCTTATTTACTGGCTGGTTTACTAACTTGACAAAATTTTTCAACAAAGCTAATATATGTAAAAAGAAGCCTTTATTTGCAAAGTTTTGAAACAAATAGACGTACAGAAATGCACAAACCAAACAGCTGCTTAAAAGTTAACCCAGGGTTTACGCTAAACCACCGGCCCCTGTAGTTCAAATACATAAGATTTGATTTGAAAGTTTTAGAAAAAGAGCGGGAGTGTTTTTGAATTCTGATTTATCCACCATTTAAGCTAAACGGCATACGAACAACTTGTATTCGTTTCCAAACTTGTTTGCCCTTACCAATGTCTGTCCATCAGTTAATAAAATCATTGCAGGCACCAGTTTCAACGAAGGCCGACTACCATCGATTGAAAAGGTTCGCGTGTTTTTGACAGTGTTGCCTCGCGAATCCTACAGAAAGGGCAAAGAATATGAAAATTGAGAAACAATTCGAGATCAACAATCCCTGACCTCTCAACTCACTTTCGCAATGACGGTAATACGATGTAAACCAGTGCTGTACAACTCAGGTTGCCACGGACAAACGTATAGAGGTCCTTCAACATGTTCTACCGTTGATAGCAACGGAATGTCATCGACAGAAACTTCAACGGACGTAATATGGTTAGGTGAAAACACCAGTAACCTGTTCGAAACAAAATCAACTGTTAATGTTGTATCACTTATATGGATAGATAGGTACATGGATAGGCAGATAGATGGATAGATAGTTTACATATACCGTATTTATTCGAATAAACGCCTCCCTCGAACAAATGCCGCAGAGAGAAGCAAAAACATTATTAAACGCCGCACTTTTTTCATCCATGCGGCGGCAATTCGAAGCAGTCATACCTAAGCAATGAAAGACCCAGTATTGCCCTATTGTTCAGCTGTTAGTTAAATAATAAATTGACCGTTGTTACCAAATTTGCAATAAACACCGCCCTCGAATAGACGCCGCACCTAAAACGTCAAAAATTTAATAAACGCCGCGGCGTTTATTCGAATAATTACGGTAATTATGTGTCCATTTGTTCGTGTAAGTGAAAAACAACAAAGTTTTCAAGAATTTAAACTTTTTCGAGCGAGTCAGAAGCGAGGAACTGGAGAGGAGATGAAAGAGTCTGAAGGTCCCTAATTGACAAATGCGGCTAACGTTGTTTACTTCGTTGATACCCAACTCACAACAATTCATAACTCACATGCCTAGCTACTATTGTTCTAGAATACGGATGAGCAGAATCAGACAAAAGTAACTAAGCATTAGATTGATGTAAAGGAGTTATTCACTCAAGTAGATATTTCTAAAGCTTAGTAACCTTTGTCTTATCTGTTGCTTCTGTAATCTAGAACAATAGTAACTAGGCATGTCGCGTATGTAAAGTTGTGCATTGGGTATAAACAAGCGTTAGCCGATTTTGTCTATAGACGTGATAACAACTGAAAATATGATAAAGTACTGATCAAATTTTCTGTGTAATCAAAAGCAAAAAGAGCCTCCACAGACAAGCAGTTTTTTGGTCGACAACTAATTGTTGTCGATTACTAAAAGTTATTGACTACTAAAAATCGAAATCTGTAAAGTAAGTCGTCGACAACTTAACAGTCGATTTTTAGTTATCCACAGCAAATGAGTTTCCCGTGTTTGTAAGGGAAACTGCTTATTTATCGACAACTAATTGAGAGCGACGCGCTAACTTTTCACGCGCAGGAGAATGCTAGAATCACTCCGAATGGTTGTCGACAAATTTTAGTAGTTGACAACAAATAGTTGTCGACAAAAAAACGGCTCGTCTGTGGAAGCTCTAAAGCCTGTTTTCTGTGCGGAAAATATATCTAGCATAGTGATTGGTTCCTTCGCAGCAAAATATATTGCTAGCCAATCATTTTCGTAGATTTATTTTCCGAACAGAAAATTCCCCCTGGGGCCGGTTGTTCAAAGCTGGGTTAGCGTTAACCCTGGGTTAAGAAAAACTTTGAAGCAAAATTTTTAACTGCTTGTTTACTAACTTGACAAATTTTTCCACAACGCTAATCTATGTAAAAAGAAGCCTTTGCTTGCAAAGTTTTGAAACAAATGGGCATAGAGAAATGACAAACCAGATTGCTGGTTAAATTTTAACCCAGGGTTAACGCTAACCCAGCTTTGAACAACCGGCCCCTGGTGGAAAAGCGGCTTAAGAGCTAAACTTTTATGTTTCAGCAACCTGATGTGAGTTGACTTCCTGATTCTGTTCAAAGGTTCATGAGCTTTGATGCCATAATGCGCATCTTTGGGATTGGTAATGACAACAACTGGCCATTTACCAAACATTACATCAGAAAACGATATCAAATCATGGTCTACAGCTAAAATCCGATATCTGGGAAGAAAATGAAATTACTTCAATCCAAATTATGCAACTATAAAAAATTAATAAAAAGAAACTGCCGATCGTCTTTTCCCGTTCCGGACAGAATTATACCAGTCTTGAAGGATGATTCCCGCTGTAGACTAATTTTTGATTAAGCGTATCCTCAAATACCTCCTGTTATCCTTCCAGTCTCCCAGCTCCAGCTCCAAATGTCCATCTCTATGAACTGCATGCATTTGTGGCACCAAATCCCCAAGTGTATGAAGATGACCACATAAGTACACATCACCATATCTAAATAAATGAATCCTTTCACCATAAAGTGCATCCCTTCAAATTAGCAAATCTCCATAAACGATGTTGATTTTTAAAATAAATGCCACCATTCTTCAAATAAGAGCCACTTTTTGTACATTCATGACTCTCCTCTACGTTTCATGAGAAATCAAAACTTTTCATGCTAGAAAAAGCGACTCTTGGCTGCATATCAATTCAGGGATGCTTATTCAAGGATGGGAGTTCACAAGAGTTGGTAGTCCTACAACTTTAGTTCTTTGTTTCTTGTGCTTTACCAAAGTTATCAAGAATTGTATTATTACAGTCAAAATACATTCACAAAACTCTAAAAACAAATTTTCACTGTGTTGATCAAAAGCTTAAGATGTTCTCTCGAATGTTGTTTCATCAACAACTGTTGTCAACTCTCCCAGCTTTCATCCTCGTTTGACTGAGACTTCATTTATGAACATAGACAGCTTTTGCCCCAGCTCATTTATTAATGGTTCAAAAAAAACAGTCACCAAACGTTTCTTAGCTTGTTCATTAAATAATAATTGCAGTGCACATCACCATATACATACTTGAGCAAATTTCGTCCATAACTGTAATGTCCCGAAACAGTTGAGAGAGGATAGTGGCCAAACCAAATGCTCAGGTTGTGATTTCTACTGTTTTTAACAAAGTTTTCCAAACTGTGCAAGTCTTCCTGTGAAAAATAGAGATCACATCTGATGATCGACCAAGTATTACAACTCTGTGACAAAAGATTATTGTTTACCTCGCTAAATTGTCCAAAAAAATTGAACGGTCTTTTAGGTCCAGGATCTAGGCCAGCATCAACACCATTTAGTGAATATTTTCCAAATTTTGTTTCATAAATCACTTGATATGATTTCGAATCTCGTCGTTCAGCATGTAATGCGCTCATTGAATACTTCCTACAAGTAAAAGAAAATTCATATTGATACCTGATCACAAGTTATCACTAAGAAACACTGGGGGTGTTTCCACTTTCCTTCTCTAATTTATTGTACCCCGCGACATTTTACCTGAACATGTTTTGTTCACTGTCCAATGATGGTACGTCAAAATTATCTAAAAAAATAGCAGCAGGTAACAAGAATAATTATGCCACTGTTTTACTACATTTCGCAAATAACCCACAATTTTATCTTACTCTCTCTAATGCCGGATTATTTTACTCCTCAGCAAAATTAACTTTCGTCAGTTAACATAAGTTAATTTTACTCTACCCAAAGGAAGGGAGCTACATCTCAAGTAAATGAGAAAGCTAATGTCATGAACATCACATAAACAAACTTGGACGTTATTAATAGCATCAACCGTTTTTTATTTGAAATCAAGCAGAAACTGCAACACTGTTCTAACATGGTTCACATTTTAAACAAAACAACTAAAGACAAGCCTTAGCATCTATAACATCAAAACTTTGTACACATGATGTCCCTGATAACCAAAAACCCAGCTTTTAAAGCTCTTTGCCTGCTTAAGCTCCATCCTAAGTTTGTACCATGATTTCCTCTCACATCAAGCCATTTGGTTTTCTTTGCCACTCCTGATTCTTGAAGTACTTTTTGGTAGATTTGCCATTCTTTGATATACTGCTTGGAACCAATTTGAAACTTGTCTTTTGCATCAACAATATCACCTTAAGGATTAATGGTGACGAAATGAAGAAATAAGCACTCAGTTGGAACAATTGTGTTCCACTTCAGCTTACTCTGTCATCTCAAAAACTTAGGCTACGTATGTGTACACGGTAACATTTTTGAGCGTTTTCATTTGTGTTTTCACACGAAAACGGGTGGAAGCACTAACAATTTAGGACAGAGGCCAGTAGCGTCGCTAGGGAGGGGACTGGGGTACACACGTCCCCCCCAGTTCCCCTAAATATCTCTTGAGATTCTCCTAAATCAGTTGGATAGAGAACAAGGGGGGTACGCTAGAAATGAACAGGCTTTAAAACATCCATGTCTGCTGGGGAAGATAACTCGGAATAACCACGCTTGTAATCAATGCTTATAATGGATTTAACATAAAGTATTATCAATCGTCTTTAAACCTGCTATTTATTACGTTTATTAGTTGTACTAATGACGTCATCTCTTTGTTCCGTCCGACCGTCCCCCCCACCTTTCTAGGCCTGGCGACGCCACTGACAGAGGCTGCAGCTAATTTAATATATAGAAAATGTTTTCTCTTGGAAAGTGTTATCTAAGCATTGAAACGATAAACGAGACAAACGTTTTTGGAAATGCTTGAAAATGGCCCCCCTGTGCACGTAGTCTTATCAAGTCTCACCTGTGACGAGCACTGCAACAGGTTGTAGAATATCAATATATTTGTCACAAAATACTTTCAAGTCCCCTTGTCTGCTAGGATCGCGGAATTTGCTAATGTGAATATCAGATATCTGTAAATTATGCACAATAATGAAGATTTCCTCACTTACTTTCACTCATTGTGTTAAATGCCAAAGCAAGGAAACAGCCAGAATATAGTTGTACACATGGCTAAATTCTGAGTGTAAGAAAGAAGCCTTACTTGTTGTCAAGGCAAAATTTCCCATTTTTGTGGGGCATTTCTTTGCTGCTTCTCTGTCATATAGAAAACTTAACAACTTACGCAACAATATTTTGGCTTTGAAACAAGACTTGATATTTAGCCAGTTAATGGTTTAACCAAACCATAGTTAAACTTAGATGGTTAAGAAACTTCATTACACTTCAATAACACTCATTATCGCTGTTGTTATTGTCCAGGTTTATGAAAAAATACGGGCACTTACTCATATGTCTATTGTGTTTTGCTTTGAATAACCAATTTCAATGTTTTCCTCAAACTACCCATTCACACAATAGGGCATTTCACAACAATATTATTGGTTGATTTTGCTAGAAAACAATGCACATATGATGAAATAGTGCCCATATTTCTGCATAAACATAACCAAACATATAGTACTATGGAGTTTCCAAGCCATCCTAGTCTATCAACTATGACCAACTATTCACCAATTTCCTACATTAACCCAACTGAGTGGCCCCACACATTCCAGTGCTCCCCACTAATATATTTTGCTCCAATATACTTCAGACGACTTTACTAGTCAGGGGGGATGCTTACCAGGTAGTGCGTAAAGAAATTTAACATACAAAGCCACTTTCAAACACAGATTAACTTTTGTGGCAAATATTTTCAATTCAAATTATTAAACTTTAACTGGCAAGTTTTCCCAACCAGCACAATGATCTAGCCTTTGTCACAGTATTTAACAGCAGGGCGTATGGGAGTCAGAGAGTGCATTGCCTGTCAATAGGTCAACAAAAACCCCTGCTAAAAATGTCAACGTGTAAAATATAGCTGCAACTTATATAATTCGTATTAGATATGAATAGAAATTTCTACATTTTAAAAATTTTAAAAAAAACCAAGTTGTTTGTAAGCTTCGTAGTTAACTCCACCGAGAACTACTGAACTGAAAAATACGTCAATACCACAATACATTATTGTTTACATGAAATCTAGTAATTTTTTAACCTGGACAATCCAAAATATGTTCTCCATTTTGCCGTTGGGAAACGGTGGTTTTTCGGACAATTTATGTGGCGTCAAGTTTTTCCCGTGGCCTGAATAAAAGTCGATCATAATCACGACCGTCCATGACAAAATCGTCGTAAAAACTATCACAAACAAGGAGAAAAAACACCTGACATTCGCCATTCATAACTTGGAAATCTACTACAGGCTTTGTCTTGTGACAGGAAGTAAATGAAAGAGCATTAAAGAATGAAAACAATAAGGCAGTATGAAGTAATGGAATGATGAAACTGAAATCCTCCACCCCTACTTCACCACGGTGGAGGTGGGCGGGCAAAGGGAGCAATTTGCCCTGGGCCCCAGGCCGAGGGGGAGGCCAAGATGAGAAAGGGGGAAATAATTGTTACTGTTGTTGTAGCACTGTTAAACTTGTTGAATTTTTTTCCTTTGAAAAACGTGTAAATAATTTCTTACACCATTGTACGATAGACACAGTTCAAGAGGTAAAAAGGAGACAAAAGGCCCCCAAGTTGATTTTTGCCCCGGATCCGCCAATTTCTCCGAAAGGCCCTGGCGATGGGAGTCTCTTTGATAGAGTAGATAACGGACGGATATGCTCGTGCTTGATTCAACAATTTTGCTAATGTACTCGTTGGTTAACCTAGCTCAACCAAAGAACTAAACACATACGCTGTAGGATTGTAGACCAAACCAAACGCGTGTTTTGCCTGAAAAACTCGATGATTTTAAATGTTTTGTAGTAATAAGCGCATTTTAGTGATCAAACAAAGTTTCCTTTCAAATCGACCCAACATCTAACCAAGTTTATTACATGGTCATGATAGGGCATGTATCCACATTTTTATGACAGAGTCGATTTACACCATTGAACTCGGTTTACAACATGATCCATTTTGAGTTCAATTGCGTATCCCCAAAACACCCGAAAAATATAAAAATCACCAATAAGAATCAATTGCTAGAATTTAAATGCCTCGCAGGACTAATTTGACCAGCAGAGTGTCGAAGGCATTCCAAAACAATTGATTTTCATTGGTGATTTCAATCGTTTTCGTTTATTGGGGCACCCGTAGCTCAGGCTCTTTCAGGTTATGGAGTACTTCGCCCAAGCCCATTTCTGACTAGTTGTTTCGAACTCGGTTTCGTATTCGAATCTCGAGCGAGTCGAAGTTGTCCCATCCACGTTTTGTGCGCAACCTCAATGCCCAATGTAATGCCCGGTTTTAATGTTCAGGAATGACTGGTAAGTCACCTTGACCTTCACAGGAAATCTGAAAATGTGCATGACATTTGACCTTGATAGGCCCATGGATGGGCTCAGCATTGCTCTCCAACTTCATGTAAGTAATTGCTGAATCAAAGCAATTTCTCGACCGGTAACATATCCTTATTCCCTTTTTGTATGGACTTTCTCATTATTAGAGGAGTCACTTGATGCTGCTTCACGTGGCTGAATCCCATCACGTTTAGCGAGGACGCCATTGCTGCGCGAAATTCATTGACATGAGTGCAGTCAATAGGACAAATCCATTTTGATAAAGTATACGAAGAAGACCACATCCATTTCATAAAAATAGTAAAACCAATATAACCGTTTATCAATGTTATTTTAATTTCTGTATCTCGTGTTTCTAAATTGTACTGCTTGCTGGAATTGAAAATGGTCTACGGACTTTCACAAGTCTTCTTATACGTTTACTGGTGTTCACAGAATAGACATGCAACTTTTTTTCGTAATGGACAATCTTTAGAAAGTTATAACTACCATCTCTTAAACCGCCAAGACGGTAGATAGTAGATCGGCATCATTTTAATGAAGGAAAAAAGATCATCAATGAATGTATTCAGCGCTTTACACGGTAACATTCTCCACGATAGTTGTAGTTGATGAATAACTGAGGTTTCACCAAGATAAAACTTGAACGAAAGAGTTCCCATTAGTTATTATACAAATAATGTTTTAATTCGTGCGATGGTAAGAATATTTTCATAAGGTGAAAGAAAATATTCTTACCATTGCACGAATTAAAACATCATTATTTGTTTTGTATAACACCAAATGAAAATAGATCAATTTTAAAACGCTTAATACGCCCGCCATTTTGTCTCATTTCTGTTTGAATAA
>JAOBYK010472899.1:0-13775 GCA_025434845.1 Phenganax subtilis | reverse complement strand
GCGGCATAAGAGAAAGATCTTTGTCCGTAGTTGACCAACTTTGTGGGGGGTATCGAAAGGAGTCCTTTTGTCGAAGAACGGAGGTTCATTTTTGATTTGAGTGGTTGCAGCATTTCTCCAATATAGTCCGGTTTCTCCAATATAGTCCGCGTTAAAATTTATTTAAATATTCCCGAAATATGGTAGACAACAACTGTGATACAAATAATGCTATAGTACGACAACTTTTATCAAGAACTGATGAACGTTTCCAAGCTATCTCTACAAAAATTCTTCAGAGGCAGCATCTAGTCAGACAAGTCAAGTAGCGACAGATGTTCATCGTACGTTTACAAACGGTAACCGTTCTCAAGGAAGAAGCAATGAAAGCCCCTTGTGCTCAAGCGTATGTCAAGGAACAACGTTGGCAAGCAATCGTTTTAGGCCTTACTCAGTTCAGCGTCATTTTCAGAGCCAGTATCCTCCGAATACGTCAGTAAATCGTAGACAAGCGAAGCGCAAAGGGTCAAACCATGGCCATCATAAGCCTTTTATGAGAGATTTTATTTTACCTTCTGGCCGAGATGACGATGTTGTGCCTGAACAAGCCATGTTGCAAGCATTCGAGGGCAAAATCCCCTCTGGAGTGGATATAGAGCTGTTAATGTCCATCCACTTGTCTCTAGTTGTTCCACCATTGGCACCCGGACAAATAGGGATTATATGCTACAGCGACCCTACCAAAGTAAACAATTCGGCCAAACAAGCAGTTGATAGAAAAAGAAAACACTGGGCAGATATGCTATGAACAGATTATTCTAAAAACATTTGTGGAAAATGTGTATGTGCATTTCACAATCTCTTTATTCCTCCTACTCCAATCAGAACACCCTGTCTCAATAATACTCCACCAAACTATCAAAGACATGGAAATGTTGTAATGCAAGGCCAGTGAATCATCCATAAAATATGAAAATGTACTTATCGTGTAAGAAACAAACATTTCTAGAGTGGGCTGCAGAATGAAGATTATGGTGACATCTGAGAAGATGGTGATTGCTGGGATAATAATGATACCATAGATCTTCCTGTTAGTATTACAACAAGTACAGTACCTGGTCATACTCATTTTGAAACTCAACCTGCTCAAGAAGAAGCCCCTCCTCTGGTTAATCTCAAAATCAATAATGCACATGAACATCTGGCAGTGGAAACTGAACCTTCCCTTGACGACATTGGATATAGTGATGCAGCTGAGCATACAAACTTAGAGTCTGCCTCAAGTGATTCACCATCCAGTTCCTCAGAACCTAACGCTGCACAGCAAGCTAACGATGAAATTGTTGGCTTTACTGATAATGGTGAGCATTTAAGTATTTTCCATTCACATTGAGGATTAAGAATGGCACGTGTACTAGCTATGAACTGCACTACCAGAAATGAAGAAAATATTCTTTAGGATTGTGATTGATAATTTCATGATTGAAGCAGTAGGAATAGCCACAACTTTAGACTTGAATATTTCTATATGACGATCACCGGCAACTAATATCAATGTTGGGCTGCGACATTGCCAGGAATGCCACAGTCCATCGTACCACCATACAAAAAGGCATGATTGAACTATGTAGTGACACCAACATATTGAACAATGTTCTAGATATGGTAGTTATTAATGCATATGGTCAGCAAGAAAAAGGTAAGGGGAACGAAGTTGCGCTAAACGTTCTAACCCACTTTTGGCATGGCATCTTTATTGCCTTTGCTTATGGAAAGAAGGCAGAAGTCCTCCTGATCAGGCATGCTATGCAGAAGAAAGAATGGGAAGCAGTGACAGGTATTTTGGTCTATGGATATAAACGATTTGGCTGTTTCCTCTTTGAACTCTCTTGTTTGTTCATTGCATCATGCTTTTTTGAAGAGGAGACTATCAGCTTGGAGTTCCTGTTGACATTTTTCAAGGATTTTATTCTGGAGAGGAACAGAAAGTTTTGGATATGTGTTTAAGTGATTCCTTTGAAGAGGGGATGTTAATGTTTTGGACTTTCTTAACAACTTCAAATGTTATAAATTACCATCCTAAGAAAACATCAAAAAGATCATTCATAAAGTGGCTCACCAGGAACTCATCCAAAAGCAAAGATACGTCTTAAATTGCTGGCCCCCAATACTGGTCTCTTTGGAGTCAGACGGTGCTTTCCAGAATTTAGACGGACTAAAGCAACTGTACCAAACAAATGCCGCATCAGCCACGAAAATTGTGAAGTAACTCAAAGCAGATCCCTCAAACGATTGTGAACGGCAGATTCTAGACCACTTGAAACGGTTCATAAAGTCGTTGGAGGGAAGCACTTTCAAGATTCCTCCAGTTTGCTCAGGAGGTGACGCAATGTCATGCTCATCCACACATGTCACATTCACGTCATTGACAGGCTTTGAACGGTGCCCCATAGCACGTACAAGTGGACCAAAGCTTAAGCTTCCATCAACATATGAGTCGTACCAAGCACTGGCAACAGAATTTTCTCACATTATGCAAGATGAAAATGCATGGGCGTTTGATATCGTCTGAACACACAAGAAACCTGACTATGTGTTTGTTTATACATAGATTTGGTAACCCCTATAGTAGACATTGTTTATACTCTACAGGACAGTAGGTAACAAAAGTTTGAAAACCAGACAACATCATTACTAGACAGAGACTAGCAAAAAATTCTCTAAGTGGTTAGTAATTTTATATTTAGACTTAATTGTTTTATAGTCGGTAAGAGTGAAGTTATCAAGCATACTTTTGGAGCATCAATATTAAAGGAAATCAACTGATTGGTTCATCAACATACTGTTGTAATTGTTGTGATCTAATACCTATTCTTGTATGTTCACAGTTTGTCTGTTGATCCAAACAATGATCCAATATGCATAGAAAATAATTAAATGTTCACCATGATCTGTTAAGGCAACAATTTCATCATCAGCTTGCTTTGCAGCATTAGGTTCTGAGGCACTGGATGGTGAATCACTTGAGGCAAACTCAAACGCATATGCTCAGCTGCATCACTACATCCAATGTCGTATCATGATCCAAACGTCACACAACGAATATTAGTTGATGAAGTCACCGACAATTTCAGTTGTATTAAAACAATGTTCAGTTCCTTGTTCCCATCATTTGGGTAGATTCTACCATCCTTTGTAGGTGATGTTAATCATCTTCACTTAGTCATACTTCAGAATTAGGAACCACAATAGTTTTGTTTGTGTTTTTCTGTTCTGCGGAATTGTTATATTCAATCCCATAAGTTTCCTAGTTTACAATTGTAGAATCACCAGGTGTAGTTACCATGCTAGTCTACCACAGACCTAAAGTGACTGGTGGTTGTTCGTTCGCATTCCGTGATGATTCCATTGGTTCTAGAATTCGGCGAAAGAGGCATTGATTCAGGGCAGGAGAAGATAATGTAAAGCATATAAATGAACCTCACTGGGTGAATCAAGCAGGTCACTTTGTTCTAAAAACTGAAATAATTCTTTGTACAATGCCATCATAACCCTGTTCATCTCTGCCCACAATCTCTCTATGTGCTGATTCTGAACACTCCTCCCTGCGACGAAGCTCCCTTTATCAGTGCCTCTGTTGGTCACCATGTACCTGGCAACATCCACATTCTCAACTCCACGGTCTTTTCGTACTCTTGAAAGAAGACCAAATTCTGGAACTCCATGATTAAATAATTGAAGAACAGTATCGGCCCTACTATTTGTGCAGCACTGCAAGTAACAAAAGCCCAGCTAAATCCATCGATGCAACCATGGATTGAAAATCACCAGGAAATCAATTTATGATTCGAGTCACTATGCCACAAGTGATTTGCCCCAGAAACACTATACACTCGACCAGAAATTGCATATCTTCTCCAGATACTTCGGCCATTAGGGTCAACTCTATAAATACTCTCCCTTACTCTCCATTTTTGTACATTAATGCTCCTCCTCTTTAGGCTACCTAGGACGTATATTTCTCCACTATATGGTGTCAACTGAAGTATTTCTTAGATTTGGTTGTCCAAATCTCTGTCCGACATTTCGGTAGAGGTTGGCTGAATCCTTAATTCTATTGTTTCTCTCAGCAGGGTGTGCTCGGAGATTCTGAGAAACTTGGCTATGTCAACCCATATTTCATTCCTGTTTCCCTGAGCTGTTCGATTTGTGTCTTAGTGATGTTATACACAGGTCTTCCTCCAGTACTGGGTAACAGAGAGATACCATTTGTTACTTCTTCTACAGTATCGACCTCGATAATATCAGCCAGCTTTTCCACTTCTCGTTCCATTCCAACAATCAAGGCATTCAACAAATGTGACAACTAACTACTAGAAGCCATTTTTGACTCACGGATACTCCGCGGAGTATTTGTGAGTCCTTGCTATCAGCCTATTACTCTATTTCGATTAGCGAATTCTTTTGCGTTCTATGGCCTCCAGCCTGCTTTGGGCACCGGAAACTGGTCAGACCAGTTTCAGCAGAAGCTAAACAATGCATCGTCATCGATTTGTGTTTCATATGAAAATTGAAAAAATGAGTTTGTACACTTTGTTTACGTTTAATACAGTAAGACTGTTTTAGTTTATCGTTCCCAATAAGTGTGTTTAAAAATATCGTACCGTTTCTGCGGACTACACAGTTTCGTGGTTCACCGTTTCATAAAGCAGGCGGTATTTGCGCCATTTGTCTGTCCACGCACTGTTTCTTTGCATATTTCAGTGTTTGGTTTGTCGAACATGTTATTTGTTTTATATTTGTTGGAAAATGCTTGGCGTTTGCAGCATCGATTTGAAATTAATAACCCGTAATCTATTTATGGTCACGATGGATTCATGATTATTCCCTTTGCTTAGTCTGTTGTTTCTTTTTGATCCGTGAGTCGTCTCATTGAGACCTTTAATTCTCTCTTCAACAGCCGATTACTTGGCTACAACTATAAAGATGTAATATTCCATCTTAATTTTACAATGCTCCTCTGGTAGTGAATCTCGGTTTGTTACAAATCCCCTGCATTCGTCGAACAGATCATCTATAGACAATAAAAAGTCTTCGAGCTCTTCATTGCTTGCCGCCATTTTTCATGCATTGGAACGCCAAAGTTTTGTCGTAATGTTTAAACGTTTAGTTTTGACGTTACGCAATACATGTTGGCAAGGCGTCGTCACGATGTTGTCAGGTACTGCCGTAGCTGTCATGTGCCAAAACAGATAAACTTGTTTTTGGCACATGACAACTACGGGCAGCACTTGACAACATCGTGACAATGCCTTGACAACACGCATTGCGTAACGTCAAACTAAACGTTTAAACATTACGACAAAACCATTGGCGTTCCACGCTCAACTGGGAATCGCAGTATATTCTCATTAGCCATAGAAATAGAAAACGTCGCACCGGAAGCGGAAGAGACCGAGAAATAGTCCAGAAAGGTTGGGAACAATAGTGTAGGATGTCACGTGCCCTTAGGGTGTGTTACATGTGAAAACGCCACGTTGGTTCAGTTTTACCGAGCTAGTACGTGGAAGAAGGCGCTATCCAGACAAGCGAGTGAAGAAAGAACGCTCCCCCCCCCACCTCCCCTGTAGGCCGACAGTGTCTTGCCGCTTTTCCGTTGTTCCAACTCAACTGTTCACGGATTTTATGCCCATAACTTAGTCTCTCCGTGTACGGTTGAATATTGAAAAGGGCTAATGAGAATGCATTGATATGATCAACGACCGACTCCGCGATATTACGCGTTTTCCGGTAGAACTGCTGATCATACACGCAGGCAGATGTCTCCACCATTGCATACATGTCTCGACTATCGTATACATTATTTGGTCTCGACTATTGTAAACAATTCTCGACTGTCGCTTACATTTCTCGACTATCGTCTACACCTTTCTCGACTATACTTGCAGTTCGCGTCCATTGTGGCAGTTCTCGACTAGTGTTTGTATTTCTCAAAATACTTTTGTGCAGTTTGGCTTGCCATACTATAAACTGATTACTTTATTGCTGCGTAAGGACGTGCTGATTTCTGGTCGATGGGATTTTTTATATACGTATTGTGTTAAGAATGTGACATGATTTATGAAACCTTTTATTCGACAGAAGTAGGAAACAAAAAGAAGAAAACTTGGAAGTTACAAAAACAGTTATTAAATGTTTCGCATCCAAGTAAAAATAAGATATGCAGAATTTTTTGGTTGAAAGATGGAGTTGGACGTAGTGCAGAAAAATCGACGATCTGAGGTGTACTAGGATATACTAAGTTTTGTATGTTGTCTCGAAGTTTCCTGTTATTTTTCGGCCATGCCAGATTGCAAATGAGACAGTGTTCAACATTAAACTTTATCAGTAGTAACCTATTTCATAGCACTCTGCTTCTTGCTCAGCTAGAAGAAGGAATGGGAGTAAATGTAGGTCAGCATGGTCCCAGACAAGCGGGAACAGCATGTCTGGAACGCCTTGTGGAGCAGTGGGCTCCGGGGGGTGGCGTTATCCACCACACAGCTGCAGTTTTAAACTAAGCGACTTGTATTTATAGCCATTTCGTGACGTAATTCACGCGTTCATCAATATTTATCCCCTCCCAGTTTATTTCTACTCCATATTCTATCTTTGCATATCATTATGAGCGCTATGAATAGTGGTTCAAAATCATTTTACTTGCGCATGCTTATTTCGCACAACATTGTTTGTTGGAGCCCTTTAGAGTCAGTTTGTATTCTTGCGTCTAAACAAACATATTAAGTTAAAAGTCTTCATAACTTTTTTAAGGCGATCTAGAGAATTTTGTCTATAAATAACGATATCAGTAATTTTTTGAAATTTGTAATTTTAGGCTAAGATATTTGTTTTCAAAAGCTATTGTGTAGTAGAATAATGTTATTAAGCCATTGTGTAACAAAGCTTGGAGGCAAGTTTCTTAATTAGTTCTGATTGCTGAATTGTTAATGACATCTGGAAGCGCGATCGAATCATGGACAAACTATTGAAAGGAACATTGAAAACGAACGAAATAGGAAAATTTAGATTTTTGATAGAAGAGTACTTGCGGTGCTGTAATAGTTATTTTTTTTTATAACTAGTTACAGTTACAGTTACATCATCAGAAAAGTAACTAGTTATCGACAAAGTTACAACTGGAAAAAGTAAATCGTTGGAGTTACTAAGTTACTTTAGCATTTTTGTGACCAGTTGCAATTACAACGTCAAAGTTGTAGTGGACGTAGTAAGTAACGTCATATAAATGTATCATTGTTATTTTAAGTAATATATAATAACACAACGAAAGTTACATCCATTCCTTTGGCTAATAGATTTAAGAATACATGTTGTAAGCTAGACAAAATTTTTATTCAATTGACCAAGTGAATTTGTGAATTTACAATCCATCACTGGCAAACAATATGGTCTACAATTTAGTCCTGCACAACTAAACAATATAGACTGTCACCGCACATGTCAACGAATGGATACAAGCACGTGTGCACATGCTATCAACATATGCATTTGCACATGCTGTATATGTAAATAGTCCAGAATGCACCGTAACGCCGTAGAGGTGGTGCTGAGTGAATTCAATTGTGACGAAGATAAAAAGTAACGGCGTTCTTGACGGCAACTGTAACTAGTTATCGTTACGCTCTATTCCCAATTTTTGTTACTAGTTACAGTTACAAGTTATGTTCTGAATAAAGTAACTAGTTAACGTTATAGTTACTGAACAATGCAGCGAATACATGTAACTAGTTACTTGTAACAAAATTACTTACAGCACTGATTACTTGTAGAGTATAAAAACAACAACAACTACAACAACAAGAATTCAAAGCTCCTATAGCTACCTCGGCGTAGAGTTTCATGCCATAACACAATATTGTTTCTAAGCTTGTTCCTCAGAGTAGGTCGTTATGCAGATGTTTAATCTTGATTACAAACTAATAATGCTACACATGATTCTATTTCTTTCTCTGTTTAGGATGTCAGAACCTGAAAAAGCGTTAAATGAATCCAAACACCTGTTTGTCGAAGGCGAAGAAAGCGATCCCATCACTCTGGACACCATGAACAAAAATGAGGAAAAAGACGTGAGCGTAGATGGTGGGATCTTAAATTACGACTATGACGAAAAGAAACACCGAGACGTTTTGAGAAAATATCGACTCGATGAAATACTGCTTGACGACGACGTGGATCGATTGAAACAATATCGTCAAGACTGCCGTAAGGCCTGTTTTGACCCTACATTAATGCAATAAAGAAGACGTTAAAACAATTATAATGAGGCATCTCATCTCAACTATCTTCAACTCATTGTCTTTTTTTGTCTTTTTTTGTCTTTTATTCTTTTTACTCAAGTCTTTTTTCTCGTGCACGTGTAATGAGTTGTGGGTATAAGCAAAATGTAGATATTAACACCAGCTTGATATCAACATCAATTATAGCTTCAACATAAACCAGCTAACGCTAACGGCCATACAGTTTTCACAGGTTTTTCAATGGAGTCAATGCGACAATTTTGTTTCGGTTATGGAGAGCTTGCTCTCACACCATGGGTAATTAGCGGTCACTCTCCTACATATTAATGATTATAATGTAATTTTTTATACATTGGCTCTTCTTTTCGAGCTATTAGAAGGTCAGAAACAAGTCTCCTGCAATAACTGGTCCCTTGCATCCTGTAGATGTGTAAGCACTAAGTTTTGGTTTTCCTTAATAACTTTTTCTCTTTACCCCAGATGACGACGATTTCTTTCTGCGAACAACACTAGAAGACTCGGTTCGTTACCTTCCATGGAGAGGCAAGATACGTTGTGTGGAATTCATATTTTCAGTTTATGACGAACTAACTGTGCACTCGGAAAAGCTGGTAAAATGCATTAGGACGATGTTGGGTGAAAATGATGAAGTATCCCGGTCAGAGTCAGAAAGTTCCTCAAATTGGGAGAAACCTTCCTGTCTTCATGGCATTTCTAAAATATATTCGGCGGGAAAGTTGATGAGAACTTTGCAAAAGGATGTTGAACTTTTTGAACCAGTTTTAAATCTAACGTATAAAAGCAAGACTGCTGTGCTGAACGCAATTGAAATAAACAATGTGGAGGTTGCGAAATCTTTAATTCAATGCGGTGCCGATGTGAGTATCAGAGATGAACATGGAAAATCGGCCGTTTACTATGCAGCGAAACATGGTTTTATGGATCTTCTGGAAGAAATATTCTGCATGTGTAAGTCTTTTTCCAAACCGCTACAGTCATATGTTATAGACACTGTCCACACTAAGGCATTTTCAAAACCGAAAACGCATTGAATAATTAGCGCCCACCACTAGTTCTGATGTTTGTTGTCTACCGATGCTCTTTACGAGCGTAATATTTTCTCGAGAAGTGGTTGTGGTGAAAATAGCTGTTATATAAATTATTGATTACGGCTAGGGTTTGCCAGGAGCAAGAGAATTTCTATCTCACGCTCGCTTGCCGTGTTTGGTCGGAACTATGGCCCAGGGAAAGCGAGGAAATCTGTGCAGCTGACGTCATCGTTTTCAAAAGTCTCCATTGTTGAGTATCCACACGAATGCGATATGTATTCTCTTTCATTTTTATTCACGACCCTGTCCTTTCGTATCCGAGTACTTTTAAAGGGAGATGCTTTTCTTCGACTTCAAGAAAATCTGCATCTATAGCTACGTAACGTATTCGAATCGTTTTGTCCCCTCCACACGTTATCAAAAAGCCAGTGGAAATATAATAGCACCCAGGATAGAGCATGTGTCTTGCCTAGTGATATGCGCTCCTCTAAACCATTGCAGGCCATCTGACTTCTTATTTAATCATTTCGGAATGATTCTCTCGGGCGATGAGACCGAAAATATCTCTATGAAATATATTGCTCTCTTTAAATATTTTCTATGAAGGTTTAACATGAAGCAGAATGCATGAAGCTAACATGAAGCATGAAGTAACATGAAGCTAAAATGAAACATGAAGTAACATAAAGCTAAATGCATGCTTTTAGACTTGAAATCAGGCCTAGTAAAATAGCTACGCAGTTTTTGTCCACTATCTTGAAAACAGATGCAAGACGGGCGCCGCTTTTAGACTCATCCCTATCATCAATGACATCGTTTTAGATAACCTCCGTTTGCGTCCTTCCACAGGATGACGCGAAAACGCCGTTTTCAAAAAATCCTCTCTGAAGAGCGTTTACGAAAACCTCCGTTTTTGTTCCCGAAAACGCAGTTCACGTTTTCAACTGGTATTGCAATATGGCCGTAAGTGCATGTACCAAGGTCAAAGATCGTCTGTATCGAAGCCTACTTTTCATACAGTTGTGACGGATAAAGCAGAAAGTTTATTTTCTGGTGAATCACGTTATGTGAACAGTAGGCTTCATAATATCTGTATTATTAACATACATCAATTATTCTCACCAAGAATCCTCATGACTTACCGATTTTACCAGAACTGGTTACGGTCCTAAGACTAACAGTTTACCAATTTGTGGTAAACTGGTACTCTTAGAAACTTTGATCTGTTTGACAACTTTGCTGTCTGCAAAGTCATGTCTTCTGGTATTTCGATCACCTGAAAAAAATATTTACGCAGATTTGGATTACGGTGAAAGCGATAGTTTGAAATCCGCTGGGACTATTTTGGTGCTGTAATGTGTGTGCTGTAGTTCTCTTTAAATGCGTACAGATTACGATAAAAGTCTATTTACGCAATAACAATGCACGCATGTACATGAGTTTAATTTTCCTGACTTCAGTGGTATGAAAATAATGTTATTACATACTTACACGCATTTTTCATAAAAGATATTGTGATGAGCCGTTTGGAATCACGCTCGATTAACACTTTCTGTTGAAGGTGCGCAACGGGGAAGTTCAAAGGTAGCCATGATGAAGAATAGCAATCTTTATGGTGAAGGCCATTCGATATTTTTTCCTGCACTTCAAAGTGGAAACATTAAGCTCTACAAACACCTTATACAAGAGGAAGAGGCAGAAGTAATGTTGAGAGATGAGATAAAACATGAGGATTTCCCTGGGGTTTTACGTTACTTGTGTGAAAAAGGATTAATTACCATATTTGAAGACCTGGTGAAAATGGATACAACAATATTGTATCGAACTGGCATCGATGGTACTACACCGTTAATGTGGTAAGGCAGAATGTAATTATGGACACGACATATAATTGTAAAAACTGCACAGTTTTAGAGAATGGACTTGAGATGTCTCTAGGTCAAGGATGCATATGTTCATAAGGTTTGCAAACAAATTGCATTGTGTTCTTTAAAGCTGTAGTAAAGCAAACTTTATGCTAATGATTTATTGATCAAAAGTTCTATAAATGGCATGTATGCAATTGCAAGTGATGTCGCTTTGCCTTTTGGATGACCGTAACAAAGACAGGGTTTTTCCAAAGTGTCATTACTCACCTGAAAGGAAAATTTCTTTGCATTGTTTTTTCATTTTGTACAACGAAATAACGCAAGCTGTACGCGTTTTGGTGAAATTGAAATCTTTAGACTCCTGAACAGGTACCTTAATTTGTTTTTCATTTAAATAACTTTACCATTTTGATTGTAAAACGTGACATACATAGATACGGGTCAATCATTCAATACACGGAAAACTTACTGCATGATCAACACTTTCGCTATAGAAATAATGAGAGTATATCAGATCGTGTACTTTTCAGTTTCTATTGGAAAAAAATCCTTCACTACTGAGTCGCCTGTCTGTTATTATGAAAGAGAAAAAGACTAAAAGATAATTTAAAATCGCTCAACCTCAGAAGCTCGCAACGCTACCGAAGTAGTTCGTCACTTCAATTTTATTTCAGGCAAAAATTGACAATTTGCTCCCACATCTCCTACAGGGCTGCAAGTAAAAATATGTTGGATTTGCTAAAACTAATGCTAGAATACAGCAATAAAGAACTGATCAACGCCTGCGATAAAGACGGAAGAGGACTTGTGTACTACGCGTTACCACACGTTCGAGTTTTGGAGTTTCTTCTGTCGAAATTTCCCACCGAGGTAAGTGAGAGCTTTGAAAAATATATGGTATCACTAGTGTTCTCATTTTAGTTTCGCATGTTCATTTCAAAATAAGAGGGTAATTACATGAGCCGGGCTAGCCCGGTTAACCGGGATGAGTTTTGTCACGAGAATATTTCCTGGTTATTAACCGAGTAAATGAATAAACTTTGGAGCAGGCTTAGACCTAGAACATTCTGAGTGTTCTTTCCACTCTTATTTTACACAAGCTTTAAAGCGGCAATAGGATGCAAAAGAAACTGTTCCGCCCGGTTAACCGAGCTAGCCCGGCTCATGTAAACAGCCCCTTAAAATTAAATCTTATTTAATAAAACTACAGGTGAACACATAATTACTGTATTCATTTAATATACTTTCAATTTCGTCGTTCAAGGAAGACATAAATACGATGTATATTTTGAACTTATTCGCCGTTTAAGCTAATCGCCGTACGAACAACCGGCCCCTGATGTTTAACATAGTTAATGAATTAGCTCCGCTATATATCTCCGCAAATTGTTCGAATTAATACCGCGGCACAGGATACAATATGAGAAACTCTGAAAACACTTTATATGTGCCAAAACTACAAACGAATATGGTAAAAAAGAAATTAGTCATAACGGGGTAGTGTTGAGGAATCAGTTGACTCAAAATATACGAGCATGATTTTAGATAGATGACAGATTGTGTATTTAATCAATCACACTGCAGCCATAAACTGACTTGCTTAAATTTTACAAGCAATGATAACTTACGAAACAAAAAAGTCCAAAAATTATAGCCTATACAAGTAACATAAAAGAGTGATAAAAAGGTATTAAAACACACAACGCTAGAAAACTAATCTAATTGTATAACATTAGAGATTATAAAAGAGTTCAAAAAACGTTTTGTCTTTGTAAGCGGAACATCTCGCATTCTTCCATTCGGATCAATAGAGGAGCTATTGTTATGAGATTTTATACTTCTGCCCGTGATTTTATTACCAGTATCCCACCAGCCTTTGTCCCTCGTTTGAACTTTTTATTTTCATTTGAGACCGTTCGAATTTGATATTCCCGAATGAGTTGATTAATTCTCTCTCGCAGATCAATGTTAGCTCCTCTACTTATTTGTTCGTTTCGTATTTTACATAAGTACTTCACTAATGGAGACATGTAAGGTGGATCACGTGTAGACGTTTTAATTTTAATGAGAAGAAACCTCTCGTTGAAAATTGGAGCAGTTTTCTGATTTGGCACTAACACTGCATCCTTAACATTGTCAGCAGATTTTATTCCAATCGAAAACTTTTAGTTTTTTTTTCCATCTCAATCTTACGATGGCGCCCACCATCTCTGAAGTAGACATGTCTTTGTTCAGGCCTGGCCTGAGGTCTTGGAGTGACTATAATCGCAAGGTGATCTGATCTAATTAGTCCTTTAAACACAGTAGGTTGTTTCCGCAAATGCGGACAATTCGTCAAAAACACATCTAGTATGCTCTGGCGCCTGGTAGACCTTTGACCAATTGTTCGAAATTATGTTGGTTGCAAAATCCCGTATCTTGAGCTGATTTATGTCACCAGGAATCCTAGCATTAGATTCAGTAAGCAGAATTTGCTCGCAGGTGTCAGACAAGTGATCCAGCAATTCAGATTCAGAGTACTCTGGGTCGGGCG
This sequence comes from Phenganax subtilis, assembly GCA_025434845.1. Lineage (NCBI taxonomy): Eukaryota > Metazoa > Cnidaria > Anthozoa > Malacalcyonacea > Clavulariidae > Phenganax > Phenganax subtilis. The sequence continues at coordinate 52 of JAOBYK010472899.1, read as the reverse complement.
AGTTGCTGATGCAGCGTCAGGTTTTGCTAGTGATTTAGCGTTCATAACCAAA
>JAOBYK010472788.1:0-13777 GCA_025434845.1 Phenganax subtilis | reverse complement strand
TTTGTCAATTGGCATAAATCTGCTTAATTAGTGATGGCAGACGATAGATTGGGCTCTTAGATGAAATGCAATGACTTGTGATTGTATCCACTATTCTAGGACCACCAAATTGTTGGTCATGGCCTGTCTCGTACAGTCGTACTCAGATGCATTTTGCGAAAATATTTCGCCGCAAAAATTTTGCTCGCGCAATAGCACTGATCTCTATATTTTTCTTATTTTATGGATTATCGTAAATATGGACGACAAAAGTGATTCATCTTTGGTGGAGCAATTTGTGAATATTACAGGTGCTTCAGAGACTAGAGCGGAACTGTTGCTAAATGCTTGTAATGGCAATTTGGAAATGGCAATTGGTATGCACTTAGAAGAAGCAGAACCATCTGGAAATCAAACACAAGGAGAAAGTACAAGTCGCATCTGTGATGTTGGGTCAGTATTATGCAGTTGCTTATTAAAATTAGGACAGGTACATAAAATAGACCAGAAATAAAAACCATTAGGAAACTTTCGTACAATATTCAAAGATTATGGAAATATTTATTTTTTTCCAATTTTTGAAAATTGTTATTTACAGCATTTAGTAATCTAGTATTTTATAAGATACAACTGCTTAATTCCATAAAATATTACAGTTCTGTACATGTGATTGGCTAGAATGCAGTTTAGTGGACACCAGCTTATTGTTAGGGTGGCTTTGCAGGCTCAGCATTCTTAAAGTAATTTTTCAAATGGTCAGTGGCATAAGGTGTCTGTTAAACTGCACTAGCCCTGTATGATTAGCCGAATTCATGTTAGGGATAGAGTACTCATGTTTATTTGAATTAAACATATAAGTTTCCTGTCTTAAGATATTCCCATCATAACTTATTCACCTAAACAGACAGAAAGTTAAGTTGGTAAGTCAGATGGTAGATGAGTGCTATTACCAAATTCATATTAACCAGTGTTTCATCCCTAAATGAATTTGGCTAATGAATGGCAGATCACTAGATCAGTGGAGTCAAGCAATTAATCCTTGACATGCAAGTGAATATTTTGGAAAAACTTTAATCTCACATTTTCCTGTTCATGATGATGGATGTTTCTTGTGCTCAGAGACTGTGAAAACAATCATTTTTTAAACAAATTAATAATAGTAATAATTTGAAATTTGCATTGCCATTGATTGGGCTGGCTACACCACTCCATCCAACATGTTTTATTGTCTTACATAAAATACGATGGCATCATGACAAAATCACCTATATGCTCATAGATCTATGCTTAAACTTTGTGCATGAATAAATGCTAGTATTTCACCTTAAATTCAAATTATCCAATCAGACAGTTGTATTTGTATCTCATGACCAGTCTATTTTTTTCGTTGTCGCATCCCATTCCCCTATTTTTGAGCTTGGAGTGTGATATTTTATTTATCACCCTGTGATATTAAATTTATTTCATGCGACCTCTCGTAAAGATTACACGGTCCCAATGAAAACATGGAAAAATCGCGGGAGCTGATAGTTCATTCTTTTGCAATGTGCATGCAGTTCAAATTTTCAGTATAATGATAATTAATATATGAGAATGTGTTTTCAGCAACCATCACAGGTCACCAGTAAATAAATATATTGTGATAGTTTGTAATTTCATGTTGAACCTTGGAAACTTGGTGCTCTTGCTAATGAATGAAAGTGCACTAGGACACCACCAATTGTGGATACATGCCTGTGTTACTTATCACAAACATGAAGGGGTTAGAACAGGGTTATGTGTCGGGTTCACATGCTAGATTTTAAAATTTGTGACATAGGCTTTTTGCCAGACTGCCAGTTGTTTTGATTAACATAATTTAACAATTACGACGAAATCACGCGTCCCGCGCGATCTCCGCGTGGTGGAGTAGGTGTTTCTCAGTTGTTGTTGTTGTGTTTTTTAATGAATTCGAAGAGAGTGCGAAATTCGAAGCATTCAACGTACTTCAGGGTGATATAAACTTTACGCCGTATGCTTGAAAATTTTGTTTCAAATCTATTTGCGAATTATTCTAGTGCTTGATAAGTGAAAGCTCGGTTTCTTGGAGGTTTTTCAGGCTTCATAATAATACACGTCAAATTTTCAGTAGCGAGAATCAAACCTAAACTCCTTTGTTTCAACAATATGTCGTCGTATACTCGTGTGTTGAGACGAGAATATACTGGTAATTTATCTCTAAAGACGACAGATCACTGCATAAAGACATCTTTGTTATCAAAATTTACTCCCAAGGGCAAATCACCTGAAGTTGCGTTTAAAACCTCGAACAGTGGACAGTTTCTACTTGAATTGAATAATGTTCTATCTTCAGAGGAATGCACGGAAATCATTGAGAATGCAGACAAACGTATATTTGAAGATATGAGTGATAAGTATAGATTTGGCAAGCAGCGTAATAGTTCCAGACTACTGGCATTAGATGAGAAATTGAGTGAAAGTCTCTGGAAAAGTATAAAGAGTAAGCTGCAGAGAGAAATGGAGGAACAAGGAGTCTCAATGCGGCCACTAGGATTTGATGTCACAAGGGGGCAGTGGGAGCTGCATCGTTTGAATGAAGCCATTAGAATTAACAAATACTCAGGAAAAAGTAGTGGACATTTTGGTCCACACAAAGATGCACAATTCTGTCCAAGTGGTGACGAGCGATCAATACTTACTTTGATTCTTTATCTCAATCAAGATTTCAGAGGTGGTGAAACCTGCTTTTATTTTCCAAAAAACACCACTCATTGTACTAAAGAAATGACGATCAAAGAGGAAATTGATTTGCATGGAGGGCTCAGAAAAGGATTCAAAGTAGTGCCAATTATTCCCAAAATTGGTCATGCAGTGTTAAGCAGTCAGAATATCCTCCATGAAGCCTTGCCTGTTACCAAAGGTACCAAATATATATTGAAAACAGATGTTGTAGTAAAACGCCACTCAAAGACGTTTGGATTTGCGATTGAAGAAAAGGAGAGGAAAGACTATATGACATGCTTGCGTTTTTTTAGAGAAGCCCAGCAACAGGAACTGGAACAGAATTTTGATATTGCTAGTGATCTTTATGAGAAAGCATTGTCTATTCGTTATTGCTATCCATCTTGTTGTGCAGACACACCAGAGGCTGTGGATGTTAGTGGGTGTATGCGATTACCTTCTGAAGTATGGCTGCACGTGTTTCAATTTTTGTCTGGATATGATGCACAAAATCTTGTGTATGCCTATCCGGAATTAAGTGTTGTTCAATCAGTTTGGGAGCAACAGCAAAGACATGCTGCCCCAAGTTTATCTTACAAGAAGTATCTGCCAAAGATCAGATACCAGAAAGGAATGTTCACGTCTTTTGAGTTTTGCAGTGCAGAGTTTTTTAAAGAAAACATAATTGCTTGCTGTCGTGTTGTTGCAATCTATTCGTTTATTCTCCTTGGCCAATCCCCCAAAGATGATTTTTACAATGTGAGGTACAATCCTGACACCCAAGATGTTTGTGTTGTTGCTTTAGAAACACTCCTCACTGACATATTCTTTGGTCGCACATGCTATGGATCTTTTTACAAAGTCAGGCAACAAGACCCTGAACATAGAGATCCTAAGAAGGACTTTGAAGCAAGTGTTGACAGGAACCACATGTTATTAAGGCATGGGGTTGAGTTCACTGGGCTGGAACTACCTTGTAGATTCTATACTAAGAGTGAAGTGGTGATAAGTTCTGATGATGAGTCAAGTGGAGATGATTCAAGTAGTGATGGTGATGATACACCTAGGAAAAGCAAAGGAGTCTATTATGACAATATTGTCCCTTTTTATGGTGAAGTTGATGCGAACTTTTCAATTGATTCTCTGATAAGATATTTATTTCTGGCAGATGCTGCTCCTAGTGATGAAGACACTGATATTTCTGATATGTTTGATGAAGAGGATAGCTGTACCAGATATTTGCGGGAGGCTGGAAAAGAAAGTGTGTCTGTTGCACTTGTATCAAAGTTGGATGCTGCTACACCTCTTCAATTTGATCGAAATGATGTGTGTATATGCTTCATGGGCCCAGGCGCATCAAATCTTGATAGAATAATTAGCAGCTGTACAACTGAGTATTTTAATCATCTGGTATTCGATTTTCAAAAAGCTCAGCTCAATGTAGATTTAGCATTTAATGAAAGTGAGTCTTGGCATGATAAAATTGCTAAAACAGCTTATGACGAGATCCTTTCACAAGAAATGGACGACCTTGGTTTCACAGATGAATTAATTTCGTGTAAAGTCAATATTGAGCCCATCTTGTCACCTGACGTGTCGTTCAACCACGCATCTTGTCAGTGCGGTCATCCTCAGTTTGAAGTGCATGAATATTATAATTTGAAGAATTATGCACACCTTAAATCTGTTACTGTGTTTGCGAAAGAAAGTTCAGGGAAAATGATTGTATGGACATTCTACAACGGCATTGTTGCATTGTAAATATTGGACGAAAAAATTGTTCACTAAGAACAACGTAACGCACCTGGGCCAAATTAGTCTGACATTTTGCTTTTTTGACTCTCATGCTCTGGTATACTTACAATACTCTATTAAAATTGTGGAAAAACGAATAACATTAGAAAATGCATTCATCAGCTCAAGAAATTAAAACTATACTTAATTGACTTTCAACCAATTACTATATTTTCGTCAATGACGTACGTATGGTTGTTATTTCAGTAGTTTGGGGAATTCATTTTCAATTGTTTGATTTTGATCCTATGAAAATATACCAGTGGCTGAACTGTATAATCAGTATATTGGGGTTGTTATGAAGTGTGAATGTGTCACCGTGACCGTCTCGATTTCAGGGCTGAGGGCTTCTTGTTAGAGCATATAGACATCATTGAGATGATGTTTACTCATCTCAATGACAGACTTGTGTGCATTTAAAATATTAAATTTTGAATCCATTTCGTGATTGTTCATCTAGGTTGATATCTCGGCTTATTGTTAAGAGTGCTACTTATCTGGCTCGTAAAGTAATATTCGAGATAAATGAAGCAGCGGTCAAACTATTCGAGTCATAGGCACTTCAAATATCTCGGTTTTAACCTTGTATGCTGGATGCATTATGTCAGAAATACTACCCTGTATCTTCCTATGCGTATGAGCATGTGTAATATACATACATCAAAGGCAACCGCCTTTTTGCGCAAACGAAAGGAACTGATTGATTCATTTCACAAAATATCACTATTAGCCCTGATAGATAGACTGATAACTTGATAAGGCCAAATAACGGTAGGCTAGCTGTCGGTGACTGACTTCGTGCAATGATGGAACCACGCTTTGAACTTCTACCTTCCTTCAGGGATGATGACGTAAGAGCTCCCATTCCACAGACCAGAGGAGTTTTAGTGGAAGGACCGTACAGAGGTAAACATAATGTAATACAGAGTGTGTTTATGCTCCAAATTTCTCACTGTTTTTTCTTATTTGTTCTTCCATAGTTCAATATTTGACGCCATGTATGTAAAAAAATAATTGCAAGACAAACTTGCAAGCCGCCACGCCATTAAGATCCAGGTGATCTGATATCACAGAAAACAGACTAAGACTACTAGTCAAACAAAAATCCATTTATTGTTTAAAAATAAATGTCATCTCACGAAGAACACTGTACTTTGTTACCAAATTTGCAATGGACTTGTTTTTCTCACCTCCAAACGTATTTGAGAAGTTTCGACTAATTTCATGAAGGGGAGAGAAGGAGTAATACTATGTTTATCATGGTGCAAAGATTCCTACGTGTGGCGCCTTGGGGGATTTGCAATAGCTACTGGTACATGTTTCGCAAGCTTGTTATGACATGACAAGCTGCATGAAGGGTTGTTTCATGAAATGGCTTTGTCATTGTCAGTGTAAATAGACTAGTTAGACGTCAGCAAGTTGATTGGTAGAAAACCCACACAAGGGAGTTGGTTGCAAAAGGGGTGGGTCTACAGAAGGGAAGTGTGTTGAGGGTTTACCCAGGGTAGGGTTTGGGTTTGAATGTGGTTCAGTCTTAACGTTTTATTCTTTTCGTCTGATCGATTCAATCACGTTGGAAAAACTCACCGACAAGAAGTAGGTTTTGTTCACTTGTCATATTTAAGTACACTTATTACCTCATTATTTTTAGCTAGTCGTCCGAGGCGTCGTGGCAATCAATCTGTGTTTGATGCATTCAGAGATTTTCAAGCTGAGGCCAGTATGTATCACCAAGGAAACTATACCATAGCATGATTATAGATCTGTAAACTTCAAGTGGTTAACGACATGTGTAATAGCTTGGTGTAGTCTGTAGATATGTTTGTATTGTCTGCACCTACAATATATTAGGATCGAACATCTCGGTTTGGGCACCTCTCTACGCATGATTTTATTTTGAAATCTTCATCATGGATAAATCTTTTCATTTGTGGGTTGTGTTTATTCATAGTGTGTCAATAACATAGCTAAATGGTTCGGATTCAAGCAACCTTTTAATGGTAGACCCTACATACCATGTGTAAATAACCTCCATGTGTAAATATCACAAAATTCATATTCCTTCGCTGTGCACAAGTTGGAAACACAAGAATATCAGATAGACTTGCTAGTTCAATGCAGATAGCTAGATGTCGGACTCAGCAGCAATACGAAACATTAGTTAATTACTGTAAATATTGTCATACAGAGGAACAAGAATTGAAGTTAAGTGGTACTGCTGGAAAGGGAAAACGCAAGACTCTAAAGGATCTCTTTAAACCCCCACTTGATATTATGCACAAAGGAACGTTTGACACGGTAAGCATTCTTTGCCATGTAACGTATGTATCATAATACTAACCATGGTATTAGCTTCTTTTTACAGGAAAAGCATGCGTGCCTCTCTGCTCAATATTGCAAAACATCTTAACATTTTGTTTTTTCAAGGCTAAAGTTTCCGGAGAACAACAAGGGAAATGGTTGATTGTAAACATCCAGGACAGTAAGGAATTTAAATGTCAGCAACTGAACAGAGATGTTTGGAGCAATGAAGCTGTGAGGAATATTTTGGCAGATCATTTTGTTCTCTTTCAGGTTAGCACACGGTAAAGATTACGTACATTTGAACTGAGTGTGATGCATAGGCTGGATCGTACTACCATTGTGATCTTTCATCTTCTCATGTACGAATAGGAGAATACAACGTTTAATATAGAGGGCTAACGTTTAGATAACGATTTCCGCTTGGTTCATCCATCGCACACTCTACGATAATTTAGTTTGCTCACGTTCAGAGTCTCATTCCTCAAGAATCTGTTACAGGGTCAGCAAAGAGATGTGACAGAATGAAGAAAATATTTAGGGAATAGAACAAATACTTTTGTTGTTATGAACTGAGTCTGATTGATGTCACATGCGTTTACAAAATCTTTTAATCGTATCTCCCTGAATCGATCCATTGGCTCGGAAAACCGTGTTGTTGTTGCAAAATAACAGTGAAGAATTGATGAAGATGATGTGAATACGGAGCGCAGTTTGTAAGAAACTATATCACGATATTTTTCCAGGTGTACCATGATAGTGATGATGGTGACAGATACATCCAATTTTATCATGTGACGAAATTTCCTCATCTAGCAGTTCTTGATCCTAGAACAGGTACAGTAGACATATATCAGGTGTTTCAGAAAAGAATTTCTTGCTCCGAGCCTGATGTTTGATTTTACTTTCAAGCCATCAGAGTAACAATAGTTGTCTTACAGTTTTTTACAATAGTACAAAACTATTGTGTTACTCCCGAGACAAAACTGTTTAGAGATGGCTGTCGTTTGATAATGTAGAGTACGAGATACAAAATTATACATATTATATATATATTTTACAAACTACAAAATGACATCAAAGTCCGACGTGTAGGATCGTTCTCGACCGCTGATCCAACTGTAGTATCGTCTACTCTAATATGCTATCTCTAGATGCAGTTTGTTTTCTTAAATATTTTAACGGACAACCAACCATTTTTTAACCGTCACAGGCGAAAAGTTGGTGGAGTGGGACTCTGTCGATGCACAGTCTTTTTGTGAAGTAGGTCAGTGTTTATTGATGGATAATTTTAACCAACCTAATGGACCTAGCTTATACACCCAGGGTCGCAGATCGTGCAACAAAGTCGTGAAAGAATATGTTGTGCTAAACAGTTGTTAGCTTTGATACAATACAAAACAACGGTAACTCCGAGTTAACATTGCGACTTAAGTCACCATCATGATTCCTGAGAGTTGCCGTCGTTACTTCGTATTGGATTAGCATATCAGTGGTTCGTGTAATCTTTTGCACAAGCTTTTCGAAGGTTGTTCAGTGTAGGGGTTTCTTATGTTACTAAGCTTTCATGTTAAAAAACTCCCGATGGATATTATTATCTACTTTTCTTTGAAGGTCGTTTATTTGAAGCTTATATGTTTACGTGTATGTATTAACTGTACATCAACAACGATATGTTTTTGCAGCGACAGATTTTTTACTAAGCCATTCGCTGGGGAAGGAATCAAACGGATGCTTTCCACCTGCAGCAAAGCGACGAAAAAGAGTAAGCAATAATTATTTTTTAACTTCAGTTCTTTGAATTTTTGCATGGTGATTAAATCGTTAGTACTGTATAAGATTTTGTGGAAAGGCGACGTAAATTTTTTTATGCAAAGCTTTCGGTCCGTAAGCCCGGACCGTCATCAGAGCACACTGGTGACGGTCCTGGCTTACGGACCGAAAGCTTTGCATAAATAAATTTACGTCGTGTTCCAACGAAATCTTATATTAACTATTGTGAACTTGTTTTGATAATCTTGTTGAGCGGGAATAAGCTAGTAGTTGACGCGAAGTCACGCACAAACGGAAGAAATATTTCCTGAAAACTTGAATGTACATATGTAGCTAGCGCTTAGGGGCCAGTTGTTCAAAGTCTTGTGAGTTTGATCCTGGGTGAACGTAAATTTTGAAGCAAATTTTTCCACTACTTGTTTATAAAAATTGGAATTGTTTCGCTAAAAATTTTATCTGGATCAAGCGAAGCCTCGTTTTGGAAATTTTTAATTCAAACAACCGCACAGATATACGCAAATAAGAGCAGCTGCTTAACTTTTGCAACCTAGGGTTAACGCTAAGCCGCCTTTGAACAACCGGCCCCTGAAGGATTGCGTTGTAAATTAATCACCTATTTTATAGCTAGGAAGGCCTGAAAGATTTTAACCCGACAGAAACGTGTGACTTGAATGCATCTTTTAAACGTGCAAGATACAAAAACTAGTTCTTAGTCTCAGATTCGTAGACAGTTTGCACTAGGCTCTTGATATCTACCACACGTGCTGTATGCTTATGCAGCAGATCAACTTCTTGTCTGCATTGTGTTTGCTTGTGTAAGCCAAAACTTTTTGGATTGTTTTCAACATGGAACAAATACTTTGAATATTATAATATCAGGAGAGTATCATTGATGCATCAGAAGACTCGCAGCTAGAAGCCGCCATTGCGGCATCGTTACAAGAGAGCTCAGCTGTATCAAATAGAAACAATGAGAAAGATATCATTGACAATCCTGACGAAGACAGTCTGACCGAATTTTCAGAGTCGGAATCTGAGCCGGAAAAAGTTGTTCACACTAAAGACACTTCAGAGCGCAATTGCGTTCAAAATGATTTAAAAACCGATGATGAAACAGTGGAAGGGAATAATCAGAAAAATATCGAGGAAACGAATGGTAATTGTGTTGAGGAAGAAATATCCACTGAAAGAAAGAATAAAGAATCGGTGGATCCGAACAGCAAAGAGTCGGAGGAAGAGGACGAAATACTTGATTCTGGTAAAGGCCCGTTTACACGGGCGATTTTTGCTGCGATTTTTCTCCTCTTGGCGTATGGGATTGAATAGATTTACTCACGAGCGCATTGGCGAAATTGTTGGATCAAGTTTATTCGCCAGGTATCCTCTCTATCACATCGTTCAAAACGAGAAAAGTCGCAGCAAAAATCGCCCGTGTAAACGGGTTTTAACTTTAGATCACTTCTACTCTATAATGCGTTGCTGTTAAAATAAAATAATGGAAGTAATTCGTTGACACGATTTTCTTTTTATATCGTTACACCACAGATTGTTTAAAAGCTTACATTATGTTGAGATATCCAAATGGAAAGCGAAAACAAAAGATGTTTCCTGCTGAGGCAGCTATTCTAGTACGTACAACTGAACAAAATATGACATAAGAAAATATTGTATGAAGAATAACTGAAGCATCAATTATTGAATAGTAGCTATAATGACTTGAAAGTAGTTACTTCCGATCATGAAAGGTTCTATAATTAAAGGTTAATGTACACTGTCATATATTGTATTAAACGAAATTCGTTGTCGAATTAGTTGGTACTTACCCTTCCTAAACTCTGATTTGCAGGATCTAATGAAATACGTGGAAAGTCAAGGATATGCAAACGAAAGATATGAACTGATAACAAATTTTCCGCGCAAGAAACTTTCCTTTCTCGACTCGGATCTATCACTTAAAGACGCAGGACTTTTTCCTAGAGAAACTGTATTTGTTCAAGAACGGTAGCATTATGATCATTCCACAATGTTTGAACGGAAGCAGTTAGTTAGAAATTAGTCGTGGAGGGTTTCAAATGTTCCAATTTTGTCACGGTATTGTGTGTTGTTGAAACACAAGGTATACCCAGTAGCAAGGTTAGAACGGATTTTGTTCTAAATATCCTCCCAATCAATTTCTTAAGATCACACTCTTTCTTTACCGCTTTCTGATAGAAAGACTCGAACTCTTTCAACTAGTATGCGTGCGCAAAACTGACAGGAGCTCAAACAAACCCGTTTTCCACTGACACTACGCGAACTTTTCCCGTGCCGCGTGACGCATACAAACTTTGCGTGGTGGAAAACGGAATTGAGGGCACAAAAAATGTTGCTACCAAACTGTCACGGTATTTATTTTATTTCCTTATTTTTTTCCTTATTTCACTTTTTGAAGAAATACATACTAATAGAATTACAATTAATAAAAATATAGTTAGTTTTTCTTCGTGAAACCATACATAGCGCACCGTTTCGTCGTAAATGTAATTGCTGGCGTTCACTACACAATTGAGACAAAACAGATTAATAACTAATAAATTAACAGAACACAGATTGGGATCCTTCAAAATACAGATAAAAAATAATTCTTCTAGTTAGCACTATTATACTCACAACTTTCTCTTCCATCAGCCCATGTTTAAAGAATATCATATATGGGTCTCCATTTTCCCGGTAGTTAAGAAAACAGATCATGCCATCGTCATTTTGAGACTCTCCTTGATACAAAACAAGATCATTCCACATTGCTTTCAACTTCTTAACAACTCCCTGTACTCCCTCTTTGAAAATTGCTGCATCTTCTGTCTGACCAGATTCCACAAGCTTTCCATGGACAGCCTTTACATAGGGTTTGATAACAGCATTGTAATCTTTTTTAGGCATTGGTGCTGCTGGTTGTAATCTGTGGGTCAGGATAATATTGCAACCATAGACAGCATCACTGTCGAACGTCTCTTCAGTTGGTTCTTCAGCAGATTTATTTCCACCAATTAGGGAGTCATCAATGTCACCACTATTCTCGGCTACAGTCTAAAAAAATAGCAAACATAAAACCATCAGAGACAATGTGACCCAGCATGATGCACCTTTATTGTGTCAAACAGCAGACAACTGACCCATCGGGGTGATATAGTAGTCTGTTAACGAGTTAACAAAACCATCAGACAATGTTTCATGTAATGTTGTAAAAAAAAACTTTTCAAAGCAAGACAAATATGTTTTATGCAACAAAATGCTGGCCTCATATTTTGTCAATTTACTGCAGTTGTCTGGTATATTTTCAATTACACTGAATGCTGATAACCAGTTAACAAGGGATGATCAATTAGTTTTTATCTCTCTCTCAAAATTTGATCTTTCTGTGCTACCATTGCATCAGGATAACTAAGACTGTACAAAGTCAACAAATGAAATCCTTACTTTGCCTTCCACTTCATAATACAAATCATCAATAAGTTTACAAGGAAAGTTGTCTGAGAACAACTCATCTCCTAAAAGAGAAAGTTCCACAATTATTGCAAGCAAGACTAGAAAACCAGGGTAGCCTGTAGAACTTGGTGATCTTGCAAGAAAAATGTTACTAACAGCACATATGCAAATGAAACTTTCCCGAAAAACAATTATCTTGTGGTGACTATTTTGTAACTACTTGTGGCAATAATTAATTATAATACATAGCTATTCCAAGAATTGTAATTGCAATTAACCTCACTGGCAAATAACGTGGAGGTAGAGAGTAGGAATCCATTTTAATTGGTGCATAGTGTATATACCATATTCTTGGGCAAAATAGAACTTGGATGGTTGAAATTCAGAGGACTCTAATTATGAGGTGATAAGGACATTAGACAGAGTAAGATATTGATAAATGCCATCTGGTTGTATTGCCAAAGTCTCAAAGACATTTCTAAGTATTTTGTCAGTGGTTGGAATAATCAGCTAGGTTAGTATTAACAATCAAAGGTAAAACTGGGGTGACACATCGTGTTCTGAGATGTTGACATACTGGCAATTGCAGGCAAACGTATTGACAAAATGGCCATTACACGAGTCTCCCTGGCCCTAAGATACAGCAAGAAAAACTCATTGCAAGTCAAATCATCTGGAGTAACACAAAAGAACATTAATTATTAACTGAGAAATACCAAAGATCAAACATTGGGGATGCTGGGTGACATGTCTAATGGTCTAAATATAGGATAAGCACATTAAGAGTTCATTCAAAATATGACGACTTCAAAATTTAGAAAAGTCTAGTTTATTCAACTTCACTGAACATTATTTTGCTTTATAGTTTTCCTCACATAATCCCCATTAGTACTTTGATGTCTTCAAATAAGAACGGAGTGCGTACGCATATTAATAAAAAGAAAACGAATCTAAATTACGCGATATAATAATACTAACTTCACGTAAATGAATTTGATGTAAGAATACTCATATATGTGGCTATGAAAGATTAAAAATGATTTGCTTAGTTCTTTGAATAAACATAGAAATTTTTGATATTAGGGTAGCCAATGTATTAGGAATATTTCTTACCAGAAATCAAGTCTTTATAGATGATCATATTTACGGATGCGAAGGATTGGAAATCCACTCTGCAATCAAGACGAAGGTGAAGAGACCCGTCACCCAAGTGGGAACCACTCACAAACAACCGATTGATTTTCGAATTCCTTACCAGAACGGACGAAATTCCTCAGATTTTCAAAAATTCCTGATGCTGCCATGAGGGATTGCTACCGCAATCGAAAATGCTGTACAACAGGTTTAATACATGGTAGCAGTGTAAGGGGCCGTTCATAAAATACGTGACGCTTTGGGGGGTAAGGGGGTCATTAATCGTGTGTCACGCACACTGAGCTATATAATACCTGGAGAGCGTGCTCCAACCTTTCGCCAGTCAAAAAAGTGAAGGCGAAAACATGGCGGATTTTGACAAAATATTACGCCAGTTGCCATGGCCACGTTACCTATCTGCTGGGTAGTAACCGCTGTACAAGGCTCACTCTGAGCCTGCCACAAAGTCTACACCCCCCTGGATTTTTGTTTAAAAATATATAGTTACTGTATCGCCCGAAATATTGTACTACTTTTTGCCATAAATTTGCAACGAGAAAATGTTTGTTTAAAGATATGAGCATCAGTTTTGTCCATGGGAAGTACATGG
>JAOBYK010472677.1:0-13780 GCA_025434845.1 Phenganax subtilis | reverse complement strand
TACCTGCAAAATGAGCACAAAGTTGGCTTCAATTTCCCCCCCTGACTTAGCGTTCCAGATATATTTACATTTCACTGTGCTTGATCGGACCCGAATCGAAGTAAGTGGGTAGGTAGGTATAACTTTATTTAAAAATACGCTAGCCCCGTCAACAACCACTGATGTCCATGATGGAAGTGTATATACAAAATAGTGGTACAAAAACTAAACTACATCACTACATCATATACAAAGCTACAAAACTACATCACTCCACTATACACAAAAATAATGGTACAAAAATCTAATGTACATTACTACATACTTGCTATTTTACACGAATATTTAAAAACTAAGTGTATCAATTGCATATGTAAATACAGACAATGTGTGAGAATCACGCATATAAAGAATTCCACAATTTAGCTCCAAAAACAGAAGCTCTTTTTTAGACTTTTAGATTTCGGCACAGATATTTGCAGCGAGGTGGAGGAGCCCCTAAGGTCATGGTCTGTAATATTTTGCTAAATCCTGCTGCATTTCCCGAGCCACAGCACGTCCGCATCTGACCATCCACACGGGTAAGTATTGTGACATGCAGATTTTAATAAAAACCGTCAATGCCTATATAGTAATTATGTTTACAGCAATAGAAGCGAACCGCAAGCTGCATAAACGCATGTACAATTTAAAGTGGTTCAAGAAATGCAACATGTCCCGCTCGTTTGGTTGTCATGGGCGACAGTTCTTTCCATGCACTACCATTGTTCAAATCCAAACACTCCACTGAATCAAGATGTGTTTTAGTTTCCCAATCATACCCACCGAACACTAATATAACATTGCCCGTGATAACTGCTGCGCTCACTGCTCTTTTGTGATTGAGGGTAGGTAACATTTTCATGTTTCCTGTTTTCACATCATACATAATGGTTGAATTTAATGATTCAACTTTCTCATTGACTCCTCCGATCAAAACTATATTGCCTTTATAACTAACAGTAGCCATACCAGAAATAGCAAACGGCAGAGGTGCCATTTCTTTGCATGTATTATTATTTATATCATAAATGTATACAGTGCTTTTCGCATCTTTAAGGAAATATGATGTCGTCCCTCCTGCAAGTACAATTTTGTTGTCAATAATTTGACAACCATGATAACATCTTGCCTCTGGCATCTTCGTCAATAATTCAGTATCATGCGGAGGATTTAACAGAATTTTATAAATTCCATCCGAAGCATTATCACCGTCACGACCACCAGTTAAAATCACACTATTTTCATGACAAACGATGCCGTGTCTACGACAACTGATAGGCATTTTGAGCGGGCTTTTGATCCATTTCAAAGGTTCCACGGTAACATTCAAGGATTCAGTGCTACTCATGTTCCTAGTCCCATTCCATCCACCAGTTACGAACACTTGACGTTCGTGGACGAACACTGACGCACCAACCCGTCGTTCTTTCAAGAATGCCTCTTCTGTCCAGGTATTCTCTGGCCAACTGTATGACTCTACGGAGTTGAGATCTCCTGTGCCATCATTCCCTCCGCAAACGAAAATCTTTCGCCTACCAGTGAACAAATCACTCCTCTCGTCCGCCACTTCGTATGACTTTTTAAGACGCACCATTTCCAACTTCATGTCACTATTTATTTCATTTTGATTCGCCACCATACTCCGAACTTCTTTAACAAGCTCCTCTTGAGTCACCGTCATCTGCTTCACTTGAGCTTTTATTTCTCCAATATCTTTCTCGAATCTCTCAAATCTCTTTGACAACTCGTCCATATCTTTCCTCATGAAGCACGTGTGTACACTTCTTGACGGCCACGCCAAAATTTCGTCGCATTCCTCACAAACGATGACACGAAACTGACAAAGTTCGCTTTCATGTCGTAATTTATCCTGCCGGTTAAATACATCTGGACAGCCGTGGTTTGTGCAACTTGTTGGTGAATAACCACAAATCTCGAGGTGGCCATCAAGGAATTCCAACTTGATCAATTCACCACAGCCTCGCCCAACATGATCACAGCGAATCTTCAAATCATGCAACAATTCTAACAAAACTCTCGGAGGTTTCTTTAAAGATGCTTCGGTTAAGTGATACCGACATGTTGGAC
This sequence comes from Phenganax subtilis, assembly GCA_025434845.1. NCBI lineage: Eukaryota > Metazoa > Cnidaria > Anthozoa > Malacalcyonacea > Clavulariidae > Phenganax > Phenganax subtilis. The sequence continues at coordinate 11,671 of JAOBYK010472677.1, read as the reverse complement.
AAGTCTCTGAATTTTCTTGTAAATGTTTTCGCACGCACGAATCACAGAAGTAATGCTCATTCGAACACTGTACGGGATTTCTAAGCACATTTTGGCATATTGGACATATTAGCTTTGGGTCTACTTCCTTCTCGAATCTTTCTTCGTCGTATCCACCGATCGAGTTATGCCCACAGGCCATTTCCCGTCCCAGTATACAACTAGAATACTACATAGTTCGCTTCTAGTGACTGCATTTTAGATGAGTTTGTTTGAAAAGGCGCAACCTTGCCTAGTGTAGTTTCTCAGCGCATATTGAAAGAAAACGGTCTGTTGCTTTGGCTACATCATAAAAGCACTTCTGATTACTTCGATCTCAAAGAACGTTCTTTTAAGACTAATCCTTAACGGCCATTCCAAAAGTTTATTAAGAACAAAATTATTCAAAAAATGTACTAAACGAGGAAGTCTTGTTCTGAGAAAGCTTCCGTGTGCATTATCACATTTTTATTCCTTTTCAGCGAGAGAAAAGGATAAAACGAGGTTTCAAGAGTTATACCATCTAACTTTTAGTCTGAATCACACTACGTCACTGCATGGTTGTAGCTAAATAGACTTTTTTGGGTCAATACCTTGTTTTCACACTCACTGATTTAAAAAAAACGGATTTTCACATAACACCGTATATGAACGTGTAACTATTTTAGTAACTTAATAACCAATCAATCGTTAGATATTTTATCTATATTGAACTACAGCGTAAGGTCATAATTTGTCAAAGATGTCTTTAATAAATTATGTTAGATTCACACCAAATTACTGTTTGCTTTGTCAGGTAGTTTCGTACAATTCCTGTAGTAATTATATTTACAGCAATAGAAGCAAACCGCAAGCTGCTTCAACGAATGTACAATTCAAACACTTGGATTTAGCCAGTGAATTCTAAGAGACATCTAAAACTGGAACACATGAGGCCAGCAGTTCAATGAAACAAGAAAAAAACAGCTTTATTCAGCAAGAGTAAAGTTAAAACATGAAACGATACCTGGTGAAATTCTTCAGTACGTTCAAACTTGTGCAAAATCTCGAAAGTCGGAAACCCCAGCATCTTTTGCTTGATGATGATGGAAAACACATAAGGCCATCAAGGAAGCAAAATATTCTGGATTAGAAATGCTTTTTGTCGCGTTTTTCGCCCCCTAACCAATCTGTTTCCCGCTTCTCATAACTCGCCTTAATCCTTTTATCGAAAAGTAGCTACTGCGCGGTTCCCGCCTTTTTGCTAAAAATGCGCCTGGGTTATTATAAAAGCGGTAAAGATGAAGTACAATACTTCATGTAGTTTACGTATTGATGATGGACAACAATTCAATGGATTTGAGACCAGTTTCTTTGGCTTTGCATTTTTGTATTTGATTTATTGAAAACAGTAAACACAAGGCTTTTCAGAGCCATCATTATCATGATCGGTTCAATTTACGGCTTCACCATTTTAATATTTGCATATAAAAACAACACCAGGCTTTTACTGCAGCTTAAAAAAATTGTTTATATATAACTCTACAGGAACATAGTCTGCAAAAAAGCAGATTCTACGTTCTACAGCTCTTTTTCTTCTATGTAAAGGATATTTAAAAGGTATATATTTCAAATTCAAACACCTATATTCTAACACGAGATGAAAGATTTTTCCAGAAAAACTTTTTGCTCATAAAAGAAGATTTTCGGCATTCGGGAAAACACATGATGCCATGGCATAACGTGATGTAATATTCTGCTCTCTATACCGCAACCTCAACTAGTGAGAATGCGCGGAGACTGTACTAATGTTTAATGTAGTGTTGTTGTTATAAATATGAAAAATTCAAAAATTCTTGTTCTTGAGGATTTTCAGTGTAAGAAAATCAAAAAAATTTAAAAAGTAAAAGACCATATTAAGCCAAAATAAAAGCCTTCTTCTATCATAAAGAAAATAAAAGAAAAAGTAAAGGATTTGCAAGCCCTGCCAAATCCACTTTTGTTCACAAAACAGAAGTGTGTTAAAACTTAAAAGTACCTTTTGCAAAGGGAAGCATCATCATTCGTCGCCATTACTGCGCTCTCTTGTGAATGCATCATATTTTTACCAGAATAAGTACTTTTCAACTTGGAACACAGTTTGAATTTGGCAAAAACATGACTTTAAACCAGACTACATCATTTCTTATCTTTTTCCTAATTCCATTTTGAAGTGCTTGAGCCAGTGCTGTCTTAGGACAGCAAAATTTGGCGATTTTGCAGTACAGTCTCGTACTTCATTTAATATATTTTCAAACGATTTCCGAATTGGGCGTCTAACATTCGTCCACGCAGTTAAAAACAATTACTGTTAAGTATATAACAAGTAGTAAATAACATATTATATAAAAAGAACTACTATCACATATCATATAATATTAATACAAGGCAAAAAACTTTTTTTAAATTATACTCTTTAGCAATATTTCAATGTCTGAAGCAACCATTTCAAGAACATGGCAAGCCCATTTCTTCTTCGTCAAAATGCTGCAACTCTGAAAGTAGGAAAACATTAATCCACGCAAAATATTTATAATACAAGTCCATAAATCAATTACCATGTTTCAAAAAAAGATGTATTACAATATTTCTTGAAATGGCACAAATATAACATGAATGTACAATCCCTGACCTTGATAGAAACACTTCAAATCAATGAAGATGAGGTTTTTCCATGAAAAGATATATTACAATTCTTCTTCAAATGACTAAAATATTATAAATATGTAAAACCCATGATCTTGATATTAACAATTCAAATCAATGAAGATGACTTCCTCAATAAAAGGATATATTGATATAGGCCTTTAAATCAATGAAGATGACATTTTTCCATTAGATGTATTGCATTCTCCTCCAAATCATTCAAAATTGTAAATACATTAACTATAACCCCAAACCATGTATGATTCAAATATTCCATGGTATTCAAAACACCAAAAAGACACTAGAATTATACGTGCAGTAAAAATATTTGCAAACCTTGAAGAGTCTGAAGAGGAACCATTAGGTAAACCAACAGTTTTAATTGTTTTCGGTTGATCTTTCACAAAGTTTCGACAAGAAGCTAGTTTTGATTCTAAAGCCTGCATAAACAATACAAACAAATAATCAACAAATTCATTACTGATAGAATTCACAAATCAGCAATAGTCCAAACTGAAGGAGTTGTTTTGCCCTATAAGTGACAAGAATATCTGTCATTTTGAAAAGTGAAATTATTTGCAGTTAGACTGAGTATAACTTCAGAATATAGGCCAACTGGGGCACATTCTAACCTACACAATATATCTTTGAATTGCTACTATATTTGAAAATGATTTTGCTAAATGAGTAAGTTTATACTCAAGAAAAAGTACTAAAACTCACCCCAACTTTTCGTAAAAGATCACCGACTATATTAAGAGCTGATATCCTTGCAGACGGTGCAAGAGGTGTGCCACCATTTTGACCTTTGTGAGGTGACGCTGCAGCCGCAGCATGTTCAGTTTTTATTTCTCGTTTAATATGAGCTGGAGTTCTAGTTTTATCATCTTTCTTTCCTTCAACATCAATCTTCACTGATGTCTTCTCAAGCTCGAGATTTTTTTGTGTTCGAACTGCTAACTCCTGATGTAGATCTGGCAAGTAAGAACAAAACAAGCATACAATGAGTTGTAAAAAGTGTGCGATTACATTGCAGGACCAATTTAACAGGACAGTGAACTATCTTTAAAGCAAACAATCTCAGGTGAAAATTTATTTTTCACTTTAAAAAAGTGTCCACGTTAAAGAGGTATAACTTCTAGACAGTTCACTGTACACTTTATAATTCAGCTGACAAATATACCTCTTGCTTCATCTTTTAATCTTTGTACAGTTTCAACTAAAGTTTCTTTTTCATCAAGCTCATTCTCAAGTATCGCATTTCTTTCTATCGCCTACAGAATAAGGTAGTTAAGATGAAATGCTGAGACGGTCGAGTTGCAAGTCATTAGCTCTTCAGGTGGCACTGACAAACGAGTTCAACTTAAATTATGGGTGTATTGTAGCACTAAATAAAAGATTTAACACACTGTTTTCAAACTATAATTGGTACCTCATTTAATCGCTGTTCAAAATCTTCCAAAGAGCTGACTGTCACTCTGAAATGAAATCAATTGCTTAACTGAGCAACTAAGCATTGCCCTTTGATACACGCTCCTCATCCATTGCACTTTATCTAGCACCAGTCAACTTTACTCAGGGTTTCCACTTTGAAGGAAATTTCCTTTTGGAAGGAATTTTTAAGAAAATGAAGGGAAAGTGAAGGAAAAAAAAACATAAAGGAAATTTGAAGGAAAAAATATGGGAAGATTCAAGAACACGTGCAAGTAATAGCGACTTCTTTTTTACTAAATCGCCCAAACAGGCATTTGAAATTTACTAATCTTACAGTTGTAGTTTGTTTATTTCGATATTTTTACTGCAAGGCTGACATTAACATCGCAAAACATTTTAAAGAAAAGTTTAGCATATTGTGAAGGAAATTTGAGCTGAAAAAAGGAAATTCATGGTAAATTGAAGGATATTTTTATTTCGTAAAGTGGAAACCCTGACTTTACTCAACAGGAATTGAGTAAGAGTAACTGTAAGGGCTGGTTTTAATATTAAAACTACATAGGTACTACATATTACCTACTCCTTTGCAAAATATACATATTACCTACTTATAATTGCTTTTTTAATAATAAGTTTAAAACATTTGTAATTCAGCTATTAAGAAAGATGGTGAATCCATCTTTATGACAATTACGACAGGATAAAAACCAGCCTTAATATCTCAACCATAGCAACTTCAAAATAATAAAACAATATATGAAGTCTAATTTCAGTGATATTACAATATGGATGAGAGCTTTTCACTGCCAAATACCATAGATGCCATTGCTGTATTTGGCAGTAGCATCTTTGATGATTATTTACTCTTCAAACTTGGCAAAAGAATATCTAGCATTTTTCACACATTTCACAAAGCAATAATTATACATTTTATCATGGTGATAAATGAAGTGGAAATTTCAAAACAAAGCTAGTTATCAGATTGTATAAGAGGTCAAGGAAATTGATATTGGCTCTCCTGTCTTGAAATTGTCTGAGCCAGTGTTTGACCGGCTAAAAGACCTCTTTTAAGTGCCTGATGATCAAATTGCCTTAAGCAGATACATAGTTTTTCTTTTAAACCAATTTTATACCCAGTTTTTTGCAAGTATTTCAATTTCAACAAACACCTGACATGACATCGTCAGTATCTTTACACTTAACTGGCATATTGTTGCTCAGCCAGTTAAACTAACATTATACAATATTTATCAAAAACAATAACACATTGACAGCTATTGCTTCACCTCAACATGATTATTTTGTCATTAAACTATTTTACTTGTCAAGGAAAGACTTTTCAGTGATTAAATATTAACCCATTAAGCGGCAAGAGTCTGACCCTGATGAGCAGATATTGTTAGAATTAGAAAAAGCACAAAAAATAAGCAGGAAATAGTGAGACACATTACCACTCGATGAGTTAATGAGAGAAATTGGTCACTAGTTAAGCTAACCTAATATCTGGCAAGATTTTAACCCAGACAAGTAACATTGCCTGGCATTAGAGTATGAAAAACAAGTAAGGCACATTGCCCTTTAGTGGGTAAGATGCACAAGTCTCTCGCATGTCCTTCAATAAGAAAATTGGCTGGTGCTAGACAGAGTAAAATGACAAAGGTTGACAATTTGGTGTTCTTCGTTAACAAGATCAACATCATGTTGCTATAACTAGGATGTTGATCTTGGAATTTTGCATAATCTGTAGGTACTCAAAAAATTATAACTAAAAAATGCAGAATACTTATGAGGTCAATACACAATATTTACAATATATGTACTCCTCACTAATACTCAAAATTTGAAGGTTTTTTAGGAAGGTAGCACAAAATCTGGACTGTTTACAAAACAGAAATTATGCATTTACCTTTTTGCTCGTTCTAAATCGTCATTCGATTGTTCGAGTTGTCGGACGTATTTTCTCAATTCATCCTGTATCGCTTTGAATTGTGCATTTTCATCTTGCAATGCAGTTATTGTTAAATACGATTCATTTTGACTTGCCTCGAGTTTTTCCTATACAATTAAGATAGAATTTTTTAGTCCTACTGCTTTGATTTCTTCAGCAATGTCAAATAGCTATCAAAACATTATGTTGTTTGATAAACCGAGAATGAATATTTTATTGTGTTTCATAATTCATACACATTAATACGCTTGCAAGTTTTCATATTTATGACACCTTTCAATTTCCCCAGCCTTTTGAATTATTAAAGTTAATATATTTTGACTGACTCAACAGTGCAGCGTTATAAATATAAATATTTGTCACAAAATATACCTTTAAAGTTTCATTGTCTGTCTCTAGTCGTGTTTTAATGGATAAAAGTTCTCTTTGCCTAGCTTCAGCTTGTTCCAGTTGCGCTTCAAGTTCGGCCTCTAGCTCTCGACTTCCTTCTTGAAATTCGTCCAGTTCCTCTCTCGCTTCTTGCAACCTGAGCAAAACAACAAAGCGAAATTTGTCTACACCTGTTTCAGCAAAACTAGTTGCGGCGTTCTTAAAATTTCTCGCCTTTAACGCGGTCGTATGAAGCCAACCTTTTGAAATAAGATAGAAGGAATGTAAGGCAATAAAAAACAGACCTTAGCGAATAATCCTCGGCTAAATTCCTCCAGTATTTCGCCTCTTCTTTCGGGTCAGTGAACTCAGGTCGTTTGCCGTTTGTCGAGTTCATTCCCGGCATACGCATCTATTTCGTCCCTAGAAAAAAGCCCAGCCGCAAACTACAGGCGAAAAACGGTTCACATATGGATGTGGCTTCTCTCACGTCAAAACACACGCTATGAAGTCTCACTAAAACGATTTCGTAGACATTTTACTGTACTATGGAATTTGTGAAATGTGGATGAATATTTGGCAACTGACATTTGATCGTTCTTTTCAGCAGTGTGACGTCACAGCATTCGTTCTGTGGGTAATAGGACTCCAGTTTCCAAATTAAGAGATCAGTGTCAGTTTCGATACGTATTTATTTTGCAATTTTTTTCAGCCATTTTTGTTCATCATAATTTAAAAATTCTGAAAGTAAAGTGAAAATGATAGGAATTCATTTCTGTAGGCAACTCGCTGTTTTGCTGGTAAACAATCACACTTCTCGAAGCAAAATTCTTATATGTTTGCACAAACTTTGATTTGAAATGTCGGTTAATATATCAAGAAAAAGCGTTTTATTTTTCAGTCCTTTTGTGTTTACTTTATAACATTGAAAAGTTTTGACACTCTTTCCTCGTAATATAAATAGAAAATTTTATATCCAAGCATTTGCTCAGCCTCCCCTCCTGACCACCAAAGTGGTCCAGTGCAAAACTGAGATCAGTGATCTTTTCTTCTCCGATTTGAGTTCAAAATGGCGTCCGCTTCGTCTTCAATAAGCAACATTAAAGTTGGCGAATTGCCGGCTTATTTTCAGAAGGCAAAGTATAGTAAGATACCTAGTGGTTTTATGGGCATGATATCTCGCTATCAGCAGAAATATATCCTCTGCAAGAACGGCAAAATGACCCCAGTTTTTCATGCTGCTGGCTTTTGTATGTTGATCAACTATTGGATCGAATACAAGCATTTAAAGCGTAAGTATAAGGCGATTGATGCCGGTTTTTGCATAAAAATGACGAAATAAGTTTTCTTTGCAATACATGTTTCGAAGTAAACTTCAAGTGAGGTTTATTTAGATATTTGAAAATTCCCCCCAGGCCTTTGCAGACTTTCCTATTGCTTTTGTCAAACGATGTAAAAGTGGAAATTTCTGAGCGGAAAATAGATCTAGCAACGTGATCGGTTTGCTTAAGACTTTCGTGGCTAAATATGTTGCTAGCCAATCACAGGGTTCATACAGGTCATGGAAAACCTGGAAACTCATGGAATTTCAATATTTTAAAATCCAGGCCTGGAAAACCTGGAAATCAGTATTGGTCATGAAAAATCATGGAAAATTGTGATATTCTGTCGGCAAACTTTTTGATCACTTCCAATTCATCAGTTCTAGCTGTAAATAAATATCACATGAAGCAATTTGGTGAGAAAATCCTGGGGTTTTTTGCCCTTAGAAATAATACTTCTCAATTTGAATCACAAAATACAATCTTGTTACTATGATATTTCCAATAATTCAGAAAATCCAGGTCATGGATTTTTAAGAATTGGTCATGGAAAATCATGGAATAGTCATGGGATATTATTTCAGAAAATATGTACGAACCCTGCAATCAGTTTGTTAGATTTATTTTCAGCACAAAAATTTCTGCCTAGTGTAAAATGGGCTTATCTGAAAACTACAAAGAATCTTGATGCAAAGTTAGAGCAAAATGATGTTTTTGTGTTTGCAGACACCAGTATGTTACGAAAGTACCATTGACATTGAAGAGGATGAAGTGACTTGAAGAATTGTTTTGATAGACATGTTATGAAGTTTTGAAGGAACTGACATTGGCATATAGATAAAAATATCTTGTGAAATTTATCTTAAGGTTGATTAAAATGTAATGGCTCACTTTGATTTGGTTTTAAACTTTTTCTAAGTTTTGAAACTTCATTTTGCTGCTTAGAGCGAACTTTCACTTTTTGCCATTTTGATGGGGCAGAAAAGTTCCAATTATATGCCTCAAACCTTCCTAAAATTCTCTCGAAAATTGTCAATCAATATCCTTGCCCAAAAACGTCATTGTCAGCTAAGGCCAGTTCACACGGGCGATTTTTGCTGCGATTTTTCTCCTTTAAGTGTATGTGATCGAGTAGGTTGACTGGCGAGTGCATTAGCAAAATTGTTGGACCTAGTATACTCGCCAGTTATCCACTCTATCACATCGTTCAACACGAGAAAAATCGCATCGAAAACCGCCCGTGTGAACTGGCCTTGAAACTTCACACCATGGACCGGTTGTTCAAAGCTGAGTTAGGGTTAACCCTAGTTTAACGAAAAGTTTGAAGCAAAATTTTTAACCGCATGTTCACTAACTTGATAAAATTTTTCCACAAGACTAGTCTATATAAAATGAAGCCTTTATGTGCAAATTTTTGGAACAAATGGACATACGGAAATGCACAAACCAAGCAGCTGGGTAAATTTTAACCCAGAGTTAACGCGAACCCAGCATCGAACAACCGGCCCCATATTCTTATATCTTAAGCCCCGCCTGTCTGGAAAAAAAATTTCAGAATTGCTTATGGTGTTTTAAATCGTCCCAAATTTTCCCCAGACGTTACTACTCTATACATTTGTCCAATAATATCTCTTTTTCATCATAAAATTTGGTTTAAAATTTTGAAAATTTATTAAAGTTCTGAGTTTGGCTCCAATATCACGACAGTCACACTGTCGCTTCTCTTTGCTTGTTTTAAATTTTACCATGAGGCACTTTAAATATTATACTTTCAATAACCATGAAGCTTTAACAGCCTATTGATACCAAATGAATATGAAGATTGATGTAAGCGAATGGACTTTTAACCTTATAGACAAAATTTCAAAAAATTTTGAACTAGGGAAATCGTTTACCACAGCCTGAAAGAGCATCCTGAATTTCGTAGAACTGCCAAATTTGGTTGCGAAATGTTGTAAAATAAGGAAAATATAGCCGCGCGAAGTTGGCAAATTTTGTATATTTTTCTATTACGCGCGGGAAATGGATACCCATTTTCTCGAACGGGGTATGAATTTCGCGCGCGTAATAGAAAACTATACAAAATTTGCCTACTTTGCATGGCTATATTTTCCTTATTTTACAACACTTCGCATCCAAACTTGCCAGGTTTACTAAATTCAAGTTAAAGGTCCATTCATTCTGAAAATTACAAGCTATTGGGATATTTACAAACTTTAAATTGTTTCCCTTGCTTTTTCGTGATTTAATATTGTCCGAAACGTCCCAAATTTCTTCTAAGCAATACCAATCGACATATTAAGCCAAAAGAGATATTTTCAGATCATAAAAACATCAATAAAGCTTAAGAAGTTTACGTTGAACACAACGCCCCCCCAAACGAAAATTTTTCAAAATTTCCATTCGCGTTCCTTACTGCTCCAAATTTCTCCCAGACATAAACAATCGACCTAGTTGCTTAAAACAAGTCATTATCAAGTCATTGAAACGTGTTCAAAAGAATTTAGAAAATCTTACGAATTTGGTAGCATTAGACTATCCGAAGGGTACCTCTTTTTTTTTTTCTTAGATTCCTCCGAAACTTTCATTTGCTCAGGTTAAAGATGGATTTGAGGTGTTTAGTGAAGACATAGTCACTAAAGATGAGGTTGGAAGACTTGACCAAAATCTTTGCTTTATCTTTTTGCTGTTTATACACATGCACTTATGCATGGTGAAGACATAGTCATTGAAGATGTACTTTGAATATTTAACTGAAATCTTTTCTCTATTTTAGAAATTTGTGCACGGTAAAGACATAGTGATTGCAAATACGATCATGGATAACTAAAAGACTTTAAATTACTCATGATACGCTTTTGGAACACAACGGTGGATTAAATAACTGAATGTGGGAAAGAATTGCGCAGTTATTAGGCGATACACGCGTGGTAATCACGCACTCATTAATTACGTCAAAAGCAAGCATTATAAATTAAGCGAAACCTAATTAGTTAATTATATGATATTTACCCTGCGTTAGCGAAACTTCGAAATTTGAGATTATACTTTAAAAAGCGTTTTACTGACTTTTTGACTTGAAAATGGGTCAGTGTTTTTCCTTACGTCAGGGAATGGGGTCGAATGGAGTTGCGCCTGCAGAGGAGAACGAGTGTTATGAAAAGGTTGAAAAACAATCGAATGAGCAATCAGAAAAAAGCAATGGTATGTCTTTTTCATAAACTGTACTTGCTTTAAAAATTTCTTATGAACAAGGTAATTGACATGCTCGTGTGTACGACGGTCAAGGAGAACCTATTCCTTGTACGCAAGAGCAAGCGAACTCGTCAAAAAACTTGTCAAGAAGGAAAACTTGTTCGCTGAATAGCAACTTCGTTTTTAAAAAAACCATGCCTGCGTGGTGAATAAAAATTTGCAATTGAAATTGAAGGTGAACGTCCAAAACCTCAGAAAGTCGTCAAAACTCGTGTCATTGAGGTACAACCTTTGACAAAAAATGAAAGCATTTCATTGGCTGATATGGAAACCGAACGTAAGCCGGCTTTGCCACGACAACTTCCGCCGTTGCCTGCGTCGGTTGTTCGCAAGACGAAGTGCGTGTATCGTTATCAGGGAGCGCCTGTGGGCAAGAAAGCTGAGGAATTAAGATGGAAAGTCAAGGAATTCAGAAGTGCTGAAGGAGGTGTGGACGACGGCCAAAAGCAGAAAGCACTAGGTATTGTACTTTGCAATTATAGCTTAGTCGGCATAGTTTGTTTCTTGCCACGAACAAGTGAACTCGTCAAGAAATTTGTCGAAGAAAACTTGCATGTTGATCGGGCTCACGAGCAGGATGATTCATAATGGTAATTGCACTGAGTGCAGTGCAATTTGGTCTGAAATCAAACGCGTGATTACAAAATCGCACGACCGCGCA
>JAOBYK010472566.1:0-13783 GCA_025434845.1 Phenganax subtilis | reverse complement strand
TTCAGCGTTTGATAGTTCCCAACCTTTTACATATTTTATTATTGAATCTCCTGCAACAACAACTGATTTATTACTGTGCTGCCTTTCAAGAGTATTACCGTGGATATTTTTGTAAGAATTGTAAGCTAATGTTGTATTCGCTATTATTCATTCAGATCTTCTAGCTTTGCCGTTACGTCGCCTCTCCACAGTCTCCTCGGTGCTGGCGGCGTCTGGTCACGTGTTTCGCACGACGTGGAAGTGGTACTGGTTGGACGAGCACGATCAGTGGCATTGCTATGACGACGGTAATGCTGACGTCACCAGTGAAGAAATTGAACTGCAGTTCCAATCAGGTACTTCGCGTATGCCATGCGATCAAAAATTTTTGCACTCTAATTGTGAGCTTCTCCGTTATCATTTGGGAGGTTTACCAAACATTTATTCACCAGAGTACGCTTCCTTACTACATGACGTTGTATTGCTACATTGTTTGTCATGGTGTGACTATCACTCAGGGAGACTTGCAAAACATTTATTCATCCGAGTACGTCACACTACAACGCGACGTTGCGTAACTGCATTGCCCAAAATGATGTGGCTGCATAGTTACAACTACTCGAAAAGTATTCACTTATCCTAGTATGCAACACGATATAGACGTTTGAACCGTATGTGTTGTGTTGTGTTTTTTAGAATCCGGTGGTGAACGCTGTCTCAAGTTTTCCGCTGGCTCAAGGAAGTACACTCTGCATTTTGATGACGTCAAGAACTTATATCAGCAGAATGACGTGTTTAAAACGAAACGAGCTGTTCGAAGACGTCCTGCTAAATATTTGAATGAAAAAATCATGAAGCAAGTTCTTGAAGAGTAAGTACTGTAGTTCCTGACTAAGAAAAGCCTTTCATTTTCTATCAGTAAACACAATGATTCTGAGGGTAATAATGATTAACTGTATACCCCGAAATCTAATAAAGGTTTTGCAAAAGTATGAGAGCGAATCCCGAGGCACCTTTACTAAACCCCCCAAGGCTTACAGGAACAATGGATGACTAATATCCCTGAAAAAGCTATGGGTGTACGATATAGAGAACAACGAATGCAATGAAGGCTTTTGTTGCGTAGAATCCCATTGCATTAGTTTAGTGGTTCTAAGTAGTAACTGAATTTGAAATAACGCATTTTTGTTATGAATATTGGACCTATAAGATGTTTAGTCTAAACAGCCCTCATGACTTATGGATTCAGGAAGCACAGCAGTAACCGTCCCTGTTGAGAGAAAACGAAAGCGATTATGTTATTATTTTATGTACAACTGATACGATACCATACTGAACTTGTTCTCCATAGTTCTGATCGCTTCGCTTTCAACGTTAATTGCCTCATAGAAATCTTTAACTCAATCTAATTTTTGCTTTGGAAATCTATTCGCAGAAGTGGAAAGGACAAGCGTAAAGTGTTTTTATCTTGTTAGCTTTGGATCGGAGAAACGTTCCTGTCTGTTCTAATATTACAAATAATTTTTCCGAGTAAAAGTTACCCTCAAGATAATTATTAGTTTTTATTTAGCTTTAAACGTGATCGTCGAAGAACGGGTTCTACTGGCAGCACCAGTGTAGCGTCATACTCTCTTCCTTCCACATGGGCTCCTCTTGATCCTGCGGACGAGTTTAAACTCGTCGATTTGAGCAAAGTTTTGCATTATGACGAATACTCAAAAGTGAAGTCCTTGTTTGTGGGAACAATGAGTGGCTACACAATAACATCTGTGAAACGTGTGCAGAACCCCGGCTTATGGGAGGAGTACGAGAGGTATGGTGGTCTTCTCTACAAGTATGTAAACTTTCCAAAATGAAATTTGTTTGTTTCGTGCACTTGAAACCAGAAGCGGACTGAGCGGTCGGGCAATCGCCGTGGACCGAGGGCTCTAAGGCCTTTGGGGCCCTAAATTTGGATGTCAAAAAGATTTTCTGCAACTAGTCTCGTCTTGACTACATTAATTTCATATACAGTATCTAAGCATTTCCTTTAAGGGACTCAAATTTACCTTTTTGCCCGAGGGCCAAAAAGTTGTTAGTTCGCTTCTGCTTGAAATACTCCATTAACCAGCAGTTTTGTGCAACTGTTGTCCAGTGCTCAGACTCTTTATGTTCTTACTTTCAGACAAAAGTCGAAAATCGCTAAGAAGAACTCGGACCAATCCCCCGAGGAGCGCTGGTTGTTCCACGGCACAGCGCCAGACATCGTGGAGCCGATCTGCCAGCAAGGCTTCGACTGGCGACTCAGTGGCACCAAGCACGGCGCCAGGTATGGCAAGGGCAGTTATTTCGCCGCAGAGGCTTCTTATTCGCATAACTACAGCGCCAGGACGGCGCCCACCGGCCGCATGCGAGTTTTCATGGCCAAAGTAATCGTAGGCTCATATGTAGTGGGCTCGTACGAGACCCAGCGGCCTCCCGCCAAAAATGCCGCTGACCCGCTCAGTCCGCTGCACGATTCTTGCGTGAATAGTGTCACGCAGCCTACCATATTCGTTATCTTTGAGCGTAGCCAGGCTTATCCGTATTACATCATTGATTACACCAACTGAAATGTGCATGCCCGTTAATTTCGCACAGTTTTCTTGTGTCTACGATCAAGATTTAGTTGTTTTGAAAATGAAATGCACTGGTCTTCAGCTTTAGTGTCGTTAGAAGCGGAAAAACCAAAATTCAAAACTACCTGAGGGCGTTGTGTATAAAATAACACATCTTGATAGCTAGCTTTTGTTATTCTTTTTTCGATATTTTTATCAAGATAGTCATGACGCAAAAAGTCGCTGCATGACATCAGTATGACGAGACTGACTTTTTGTCCTGGGCTGCCCACAATGCATCATGGTTTAAGATGATGCAGCTATCGTTAAATACTTCAACTGAAGAATTATGAAAAGAAGAAAAAAAAAACAAAAAAAAGATGATAAAATACGCACGACACGGTAATAAAAAAAACAACAAAACAGACAAATGCAAAAAAACTCCAAATAAACAAACCAACTTTTAAAAGGTAAAAACAAAATAAAACAAAAATAAAAAAAGTTTTTGCAAAAATAAACTAATTCGAGGTTTACCCAGCAATAATGAATCAAGTACTAATAGGCAGTTGAACCTGCTAATTCGAATTAAATTTGATCTACGCGACGAAATCGCTTGCCTCCAAAATTTCGTCGTTTCCTTGAAAGATCGAGTTTGCAGGGTTGGTTTTACTGTTCAACGAAATTCAAAAAATCAAACAAAAAAAACGATTTAAAAAAAACAAACAAAAAAGAATTTGAAATCGGAATTTTAACATCGCCGGTGAAAAAATTCAAAATCGAAGTCGATCGTTTGCGGTTGGCATTTGCATGATTTGATGGCTGGGCTGGCGAGGATTTCTCTTTGGGTAAACTTTCAAAGTTGAGTAGTTCGACGACAGTGGTATACATTAGTTTTTTACAATAGGTTAATTTTTAAAAGACGAATATTGTTAGAGCTTGAGTACAGCCAGGAGACATCGTATATTAATTCGGCACTTCACGCAAATACGACGGTGTCGGCAAAACCCACGACGATCTATACACAATGAGTTTAGCATGTGGTATAAAGCCTGTTTTTCAATAGGGGGAATTTTTCGAGCGGAAAATGAATCTAGCAACGTGATTGGTTCACTTTAAGACTTTTTCGCGGCAAAATATATTGCTATAGCCAATCAATTTGTTGGATTATTTCCGCGCGGAAATTTCCGTCTAGTGGAAAAGGGGCCTAAGAGACAGGATTGGTGATGCTTTTTCGCAAGTTTAGACGTCGGCGATGCAATATTTCCAACAACAAATTACAAACTCAAACGATTTGTCTACAACACCAGTAACATGAGAAACATCGTCTTTTATAACAATCAAAATATGTGGTAATGTACGGCATTTCGAAGGTTGCGTGCATATTTGCTGTTTTTATTTTTGTTTTTTCTGTCGTCATCGCCTTGCCGTCGTGTATGCGTGGAGTCCCTATAATAAATCATGTAAAAGTTTTTGCAAGACGGATTGAAGACAACAACTCAATTTGAAATATACAGTGTATTAAAAACAAGGTATTTGTCTTGTTTGTAATGTATTTACATCATGTACCTATGGCTATTTTACGGCGCTGTACATTGCTCTAAAATTGCAAGGTTATAAACTCGGTTAAAATTGGACAAGATTTGGAAGCGTGTAGCTTGGGCGACGCCACGTGGAAAAAGGGCAAATATAAAGGAACACAATCAACAATAATTTGTAATGAAGTGAACTGCGTTGTTTGTGTTAGGTTCGCAATAAGGCCATGTTTTTATCATTGTGTTTTATTATCGTGTTTCAAACTAGACTGCATGGAACCTGGTTTAGATGCGTTTACGCTGAAAGGCATTAATCTGCGTTAAATTTAACTCGGATTAGTGTGGGTTGTGCATGTTAAAGGAGCAGTGTCAGCCACTGCACATCGTCTCTGCGCATGCGTGAACTTGAAAACACCAGGCCGGTCGTTTCAAGTTTGTACTATAGTAATGGCGTCCAAAAGTGAATGTTCTCCCGGCTGAAAGCGGGATAATTGACCGTAACAAAAAAATGGCGACATGTACATTTTACCAGAATGCATTGCAAGGCTTAAGGTATAAATGAGTGAAAAAGATGACAAGAAAAACACCAAATGTTACAAAATTTTAACACAACGAAAATATTAACGTCTTGTATCATGCCTGCCTGTCAAAAGACGACATTTTGCTTTTTTAAACGGTTTCCGACCACAATGCATGCTGGTAAAGTGTACATCCGCCATCTTTTTCGTTATGGTCAATTCTAGCCGAAAACGAAAGTAAAATTGTAATATTTTTTTCGCGAAAAGTTCATTTTCATTCATTTATAGACTTCTATCGTTTCCGGAAATGACTTAAAAATGCCAGTTTTCGAAGTTGAAACAAATGAAAACTTATTTACAGTTTTCATCTTTATGTCATTTTCGGTAACTAAACAAGTCTATAATTCAATAAATATGAAATTTTTGCATTGGAAGATATAATGCAATTCTCCGCTGAAAACGCTCAAATATTACGGATCATCCCTGACCTTGATATAAGCACTTGATATATACAATTTCCAAATCTTGTCGATTCAAACTATTCTCTAGTTAGGTTATTATATATTCGCATTCAGTCACTCTTATCTTTGTCGGATTTCGACTCGTTGTCATCGGCTTGAGCCGCTTCGTGTTCTATTTCTTCTGACGCGCTCCGAGCTGTCAGCGCAGGGCTTTCACCGTTTCGCGAGAAAACTGGAATTTCTTGAATCACAGCGCTTTGATTGCAGTACATGTCGCGGAGAGCAGCAGCCCCCCCGTAGACAGCCATGGGTATACTTTGAAACGGGGGGTACCTCCGCTGTGAACCGATGTACCATGAGCGTATGTAATCGAGTTCCTTTTCTAACAGTCGGCAACGATTATCGCGCTCATTTAGCTGACTCATCAGTTTTTTGACGGTGTCGGATTCTGTCGTTCGCTGATCGTGCAAGTTCTCGACTTGACGTTGGAGTGCTTCGCGAGTCTTCGCAAATTCTTTGTTATCCTCGTCCCGCTTTCTGTTGAAAAGAAGTAGTAATTATAAGAATTAATTCGGAGTCAGTATCTCCATTCACAGTGCTTAAAGCCCGTTCTCCAAGACGCGAATTTGTTCGCGCGACGGTGAAATCTGGCAACGTGATTGGCTCGTTTTCGACTTTTTCACGGTAAATTATTTTGCTGGCGAATCACGTTGCTGCATTTATTTTTCGCTCGCAAAAATTCGGGTAGTGGAGAACGGGCTTAAAGAGGAATTGCAACAAGTTTCTCATGTAGCTACTTCATCTTCAAAAATAACTCCGAGTCGCTATAAAACAATTGCATTGTATCTTCTCATGTAAAAACTTCATCTTCATGGATTGTACATATACATTTTTGTTTATAATACTTGTATCATTTGAAGAAGAATGGCAACATAGCATTTCATGCAAAGATGTGCCAGTAAGCAAGGGGAATTTTTCGTGCGAGAAAATACATGTCAGTTTTTCCGTAAATGATTCAAACAGAGTAAATATGTTCAGTCCTTGAAGATGAACAAGTTACATGAGAAGATAACTTTCAATTCTTCTGTACACGTCTCCAGTACTAGAAATATGTACAATCTATAAAGATGAAGTTTTTGCACGAGGAAATTATACTGCAATTCTGTTTGAAATGTTTCAATGGTATTAGTATAAGACATACTGCAATTGTAATAACATACATGAAAAAATATCTCAATTCTATTGGTTAAGAGCAGTGCAACTTTTAGGAAATGCAGTGAAAAAAAAGAAATTCAGTGCAATATTTTAAAGTTTTTTGAAATTTCTTCAAAAAACAACATTCTTTAACGGAAAAAAATCAGCTCAGAAAACATATATTCGTGCATGTCCTTTTCGCAAAGCCGGGTAAAATTACCAGAGAGTTCATCCTTCATGTTGAATTTTCTCATGTATATTATTAATAAGTAATAGTATGCTTTCCCGTGCAATTTGGAAAAACATACACTTATGAGTTTTTCAAAGACTTCAAATTTTGATAGTCTTTAAAACTCACTTCTGCATGTTTTTTCCAAATTGCACTTGAAGCCATATTAGTACCTAAACAAATGATGCAATGCATGACGTCAATACGTTTGCATTGCGGAAAATAATCTTGTTATATTGTCAAGAAACAGGGCAAGTTGTATACAAACACAAATTGAAGTAACTCTTATTCAAGTGAAAAAACTATTGAATTTGATTCCGTCCAAATTACACAACAATATCACTGCCTGACTCACTTGCTTTGTTAATATTTGACATTGAAAGATTGAATTTTTTAGACGAATGGTGAAAAGATTGTTTGTGTTATTCTGCTTTAGAAAATCAAATAAGCTTATCTGAAACTCAATTAATGTGCGGGAACGCCGCCTCAAATGTCGTGTGGTTGCGATGAAAATCGATTCTGCACATGCGCAGGTTGACCTACTATTTTGTCCAAGTGCTTTAATAGCAATTGTATGGCTTTAGTTTTTGTGATAATAAGTTCATTGTTACAGCATATTAGAGCAAACACTAAATACATCTCTGCTATTGTATGTAACTAATCCAATATGTTGAACCTGCTTGCAGCTAAATAAAAGTAATTTAACGAAATAATTGTTAAAATAACACGGGAAAACAACACTGATAACTGTTGTGTAGTCATAATGTTTAGACGTGGTTAAAAAGCATTATCAAAAAATTTAAACCTCTTCCGTTGGAGCTAATCAATTCTTGGAGACGGAAAAACAACATGTTCAGTCATACTATATTTAAACACTCAATTGCCCAATCCGTTGTAATCTAAGACTAAGAGATTACAATTCGGATACAAAAACGGCGCAATCCAAAAAGGCTATTGTCGACATATACCGATTCAAAAGCCACTTGGCCGTTTTTCGCACTGCACGCGTCGTTACGCACGAACAGTCACTTAAAATCGTTTAAACTTTTGTAATTTGCAAATATACACCTTACGAGCGACAGGTAATTATTGGAAACGCTAATTTCTAAACAGCTGTTCTCGAGGTTGTTTACGAGAAAATTTCTGCTAGGAATTCAACCTGTGCGACAGTAACTATAGAGCAGCTTTATTAGGGAAAACATTATCACAATACCTATTGAGTTGTTCCAACTTTTCTTGGCAACACTTCAATTCCTCGCAAGCTGCATCGAGTTTGCTCGTGTTTTCTCGTCGTAAATTGTTCATTTCTTCCCTTAGTTTCTCCCCTTTGTCTTTGACTTCGTTCAAAACTCGCGATTGCCCGTAACTCCATTCTTGCAGCTCTTTTGCCAACGCGAAACTGAGTTCATCCACGGAAGGTAATCGCCCGTGATGGCAATACTTGGATAGGACTTGCTTAACTCGTTCGGGCGACGCAAAGTCTTGCATTTCGGATTCTGGCGATGTTGGGCTTTCTCGTTTACTATGAGCATGTACTTCGTGGAGATCACGCGAGCTTTGCGCCGCATTTTGCGCACATATAACGCTCGGGACTGGATACTCGCTTTTTATCGGTGTTGTATGCGCTACATAGCCGTAAGATGGGCACGCACAATTGCGCGCAATGTAAGAGGGTTGCATCGCATGCTGAACACTGTGCGACGCGGGTTGTATCGAGTGCGTAGCGGGTTGTATGAATCGATCATGATTCGAGGTAGAAATATTACTTGGTTGAGAGTCCTCGTTCGAAGGCTCGACGCGAGCTTTCTCCTCCAAAGGCGACCATGGACGAAAAGCAGAGCGCCTGTTCGCTTCGTTGCTGTTGTTGTTATTGTTGCTTTGCTGTTCCCTTGACGGGCTCACGGAGCTAGATGGTGTTCCATGAGGTCTTTCGATGCTTGGAGAGGTAGCGTAGGTCAATATCCCTCGTTTTTTGAAGCTAGCCTCGCTGCATTCGCTATCTGCTACGCTTTCGGCTTCAGAATTCGAAAGCTTTCGTTTGCGAATCGTCCCGAAAAATCGTTTCTTTACGTCTTCCCAAATCTTCTTCGTCGCTTCATCTTCGGCTTTCTCCTCGGTGACGAGCAAGTAGTCTCGCCATTTCGAACTGTCCATGCCCCAATGACAAGTCTGTATTTCCATTGTCGAATGCGTATGTGTTACGAATTTTCGAGGCGAGAATTGCCTGTAACATTCTAGGCAGGTTACGCATTTTGCGTGCGGTTCGTTGTACACCTCTGGCTCAAAAATGCCATCGCACCCGCCAAAGCATTCGTGGTAGACCTCGATGAATGGTTTCGTGTACTTCTGATCATTTCTTTGTGGCGCTCTGGATGCCAGCAAAGCACTGCACAGCCGATATGCATCGCTTTTCGTTATGAGTAAACAAGACGAGTCAGACCACGGCACGGCTTTCGATAGTTTTAACGATTCCAACTGCTCTTCGTCGCATTTCGGGCAGTAAATCTTCAAGTGGTCTCGTGAGTTGTTCACTTCGCTTGCGCTAAACTCTTTAAGGACTTCTGCTATTAGCTGGTCAAAACAGAGCCTTTTCTCACCGCCAATATTAAAACACGCGATGGGAATGCCATCCAATAAAGTTCGTTTCACTTTGCTTGGTTTCCTTCGCGCTGCAGCGACGCCAGACGGAGCGAGTAAACGAACAGGAGCAAATGGCGGAGTGTCTAGCTCTTGCCTAGACGTAACATGGCAATGTTGTTTGGTTTTAACGCCGCCGTCTGCTGGCGTGAAGGCAGGCCAAACGCGATGTCTACCCGCTTCGTATTTTCTAATGCCGCTCGGGCCCGTTATCGAGTCCACCGAGCGATCCCTGTACTCTCGAAGTATGACTTGAATCAACGCCTTGTCGGCAACCCTCGCTTTGCTTTCCATTTGACGGCTTTCGCCAGCAGACAAAACTATAGTCGGTGTCGCGACGCCTGCCACCAGAAATATGATTATATCGTGGTTTGTCTGTGGCAAATACTTTGCCTGACCACCCGTTTGACTCGGCGTAGGCGGGCACTTGACCTCTACCTTGGCAACAAGTTCTATCTGCTCGTATTTCTATCTGTTCGTATTTAATCACATTTTCCTCCGACCGCACATTACGCATTGCAACAAAAATGTGCGTAGTGTCGGCCAAGTGTGCTTGAGCTGTTAAATGGACTTTCCTTTGCCAGAACTGCGTCCGTAAAACGTTTAAAAAGTTCGCGTGACGTGCAAATAAGCCATCTTTCAAATGTGTTTTAATTATTAATAGCTATTGTGCCCCTACGGGCGAATTGTCAACGCTGGGATCAAAGTTGATTGGGTTTTCTCGAGCTTGTTTTATGTCTTTCACTGCGTGTTCCTCGAGTGGAAGACAAACAAAACCCGGTCAGGAGCGAACGCCAGGAAGCCGAGCACTAAAATAACGTTCAAAATCAAACATGCAAAGGAAAACCTGCGTGTTTTAAGAGCGCAGAGTCGCGACGCGTTCGGGTCTAGACTCATTTGAATGTACGAGTGTCTAGACCAGAAAAGGCTTGAAAACACCTCTCGCGTTTTTTAAAAGGCGCTTCTAACATACTGCAGGGCTGTACGAGTACTGCATGTGTTTAGGCTCGCAGCTCGCGCTTTCTCGGCGACAAAATTGCGTGAGGCTGTAACGAGTGCAGTCATTATGACTATTGTCGAATTGGTTGAGAATAACAATGCGGGATGCAGCTGGCTTTTGTCAACATAGTGCGGTTTTGCAAAACAGGAAACGTCATATCGAGTTACGTGCGTGACTTTTTTTGAGCTTATCTCGAAAACAGATCGATTCGAAAACAGCTTTTGACATGTTTTAGGAGAATACATTGTATTCCATGAATGTGTATAAGGCTTTTGCGGCCGGAAATATCCCATTTAAAACTTTGCAATATTAGCTTAAGTTTTCAAATGTTGTCAAATGCAAAAGAGAGCAAGAAATATGAAAACTCCCAGAAACTGAGAAAATGCTCTTGTGTACATATTCGTTTTCGATTCATTTTAGCTCGAATTCCACAGGTGAATAGATTATGACAACGGTCTACTTGAAACATAGAATAGATTTTGCCATGTTTACAATTTTCGGATTTGTTAATACTTCTCAAGCTACTTGTGCTTCCCGTAAGTTTTGACAATGTATTGTTTGTCAATTTTTGAGCAGGTTATGAGGCAAAGTCATTGTTATTGCAGAGGTAATTCCGATTTAGGCTTCGACTTTACTATGTAGCTTGATTATATCAGTGCGATTAAATTTTTGCGAAACGGCTTGTGGTCGCCATTTTGAAAAAAATGCCTCAGACTTTTGACCAATGAGAGCGGCCGAATTGTAGATAATTTCCAATTGCTTTGCCTTCTTTCGTTACTTGTTCACTTCTTTGCTTTGTTTTTACTTTTCTTTTGAAATTTTTTTGAAATTTAATCGCAATTAAAACCGGCTTTTTCGAAAAATCTCTGCTTAAAATATTGACACTATTCGGGTGCAGTTTGGCGTCTAGCAGACTATGTTCAGAATTTTTCAATCAGTAGATCATACACAGCTGACAAGATGGTGGCTTTTTCGCTCAAACAAATTCGCGTTGAAGAAACACGGCTTGAAACGCGGCTTATAGAGCTCATCACAAAAAGTAAAGTCCATGTTGATTCATCTTGATAGAAATTCACAGATTTCACTGTTGTCATGGCTATTTATGCGTACAGGATTATCAGAAACCAAACTAATTTCTCAGATAATACTGTACGATTAGGTGTTATAGATTTCGCCCCCAGGAAAAAATGCCGTCCCGGTTATAATTAAAACAACTGTGAATGTCTGTTTTTGGTCGCTATTTTGAAGTTCCTTGCGATTTCATTTCGCATTGAAATATTAAAACAGCATGGCCATTGGTAGAAGTAGTCTAGCCACTTCACTTCTTTTTTGCAAAAAGTGGTTTCTCGTATAAGATTTCAAAAACCATAATTTTTTGACAAGATAAAAGGAAGTGCATGACTGCGCTGTTTTCCACGGATTTAAAAATTGAAATTGTGGGCCATGTGCAATCTCTATGGCTTTATTACTTGTACCGCATTTTTGATTTCGTAAACAATAATCTAATGATACTGCACGTGCCATTCGCGTGCACGTAGATGCAGCCTTCTGGTTTTAAATATTAAAAATATTCTTCAAATTATTTCATTAACTACGAACAAGGAGTGAATTTTACACTGGTACAAAACTGACGTACAAAACGTTCAATATGAGAACGGCTGCAGTCTGAAGCACGCAGTCTTGTGGGAAGGTGTCTAAAGTGGTTAAATAACTTACAAACATGAATTAGGAGGGCGGGAAAGTGCATGCATTTCTGAAAATTTTGGTGGACACTTTTAGCAAATGAAATTCGAGTCAAAAACCAATATGGCCGTAATCCGAATTAGTATATATCGTTCGTGATTTGATTGGATAAGTGGTCTACAATAATTGGCTTAAACAGTTGTGGAGAAACAGGAAAAGGGCATTTCACTAAATTTTGAAAAGCTCCTTCAGTAAGCTTGCGGGCCCTTGAACATGAACAAAAATCTGAATTCTTATCAAAACGACCGCCATCTTGAAATCTGATTCTCTGTTGAACTGCTCCATTGCGTAATATTTCGAAAACAAAGCGAATACCGCCGACTGTGAGCGGAACTTGAGTGCAAAGAGCCACAGGGCTTCACCAGCTTGAGATTTGATCAAAACACGTTGTCATGACGTACATTAACTGTCAAAATAGATAAACAGTACTGGCCGGTCAATACTACCTCGTCTTTAGGCAAGTCTGTTAAACCTAGACTCGGCGAGACTGCGTCTCGGTGAACGAGACAGTCAGACTGCTAGACGATATTCTAGTCCAGAAAGGAATTCCTTCTTAGTGTTAAAGTTACGGCGGCAAGTGTGAAACGGAATGGCCACTTAGGCATGAAAGACTTTGGTGAATAGTTCAGATAAACCCTCAAAAGCCACCCCGGATATTACGGAATGTACTTTTTTATAAATTACTATAAATTACTGAGCAAGTCAGCTTCTTTGTCATTTCTTTGAATTGGTTAGCCGTCTAGCTGACTAGCGACATGAAACACGAAAAACTGAAGTGGTGCTGTAAATCTGTTTTCATGAACGCGTAACGCTGTAGTTGCATGAACTACCTGCGTGAGCGGCATTGTCATCGGTGGGTCGTCGTGCACATGCGTTGGCTTTGTTTTCATCCTAAAATTCATCGATTGAAAATCTATACGGAAGGTTTCCAGAGAAGCGCAAAGGAAGAATATTTAGTCTGATTTTCATTCCGTTTTAAGAGTGCGGTTCTTATTGTGCTGTCTAATTCCTTGAGTGATCAATCAGTCATCCCTGAATCAAGATTTTAAGGGTTTGACGTCATACGCAGGCGTATTTTTACCGAGGTCATTCTTTGTTTTAGCTATCTTTGTTGCAGCTGTAAAAGAAGAGAACCATGCAAGAGAACATGTCCAAATTTAGATACGTCAGATTGCTTCTGCGAAACGGGCGAGCACCTTCGAAACGCCAGTGTTATTCGAACCCTTTAGAACCTTGAAATAGGCTGTTTGCTCCATTTTTAGCTTGAACGGTGCCACCCGTGAGAGTGCAAGAAAACTCCCACACAACTTTTAAATCTTTTAAATCCCATCTCATGCGCTTACGCTCTTGTCAGGTACATGATTATTGAATGCACTTAAGAAACCTTTCAGTTTTGTTCAAGGAATGCATAAATAAATTTACATTTTGAACTTATCCACCGTTTAAAGCTGAACGCGCTTCGTACAACCGGCCACAGGTTACTAGAGAGAGTTGAACTGTTGCAGTTACGCATAGTTCAGGCGGCTTACTTCTTTTGTGACGTAGGAAAATGGTTGTTTTAGACTGGGGCATTTCACTTCGAAAATGTCGAACACTTTACAAAAAGTCCAGGCTACGAAATGTGCCAAAAAGTTCCAGAAATCCAGAAAAATCCTTGAAAGTTCCAAAAGTCCAGGAAAATCCGAACAAATCACGGAAGGCTAAAGAAAATTTAAAGAGGCCACCAATTTGAAAGCGAAAATCAGAGGGAAAATTCAAAAACTCCGGAGAAAAGTCCGAAGATCCAGTGGGAAAATCCAAAGATTTTTGAATGCCCGAAAGTGCCGTACATTTTGTTTATAATGGTAATTGCACTGAGTGGAGTGCAATTTGGTCTGAAATCAAACGCGTGATTACAAAATCGCACGACCGCGC
>JAOBYK010472455.1:0-13785 GCA_025434845.1 Phenganax subtilis | reverse complement strand
ATGAACAACCCCCCCGAAAACCCAATTCGCTCTCTCTTACACAAAGTATCCACCCTCTAAACACCATCGCTCACACGCACTAATGCATGCAAATTTCAACTTCTAAACGATCCTTTGCAAATCCCGCCGTATCATTGGTTCCTTGCATCGATCACGTGGATTTAACTCATTATGCAAACCCCCCCCGGAAAAGCACTAAAATTTTACACTTTTTTGCTGATTCAGCAAAAATCTGTAATAGTAACTTATACTAAATTGCTGCTTAGCCACCGCGCCTTCGTAAAAAAAGTAATACTTTAAAAAGTTAACTACTGTACAACAACCACCCCTTAAGAATGGAGTCCAACATGACACCTGTCCAACTGTGGATATCGGGTTTGAGTAATGTCAACATGATGTCAGTGGCAAACAGTGACATAGAAGATTGTACTAATGGCTATGGGATAGATTATGATGGACCCTTGCCATCTCAAAGATATGATGGTGAATCATGGAACAATAATGTAATTGATCTTCCTGAAATCACATTGGCCTATTGATGATAACCAGCACAGCAATCTCAGTATGATGGTAAGCCCCACAAGTAGTTCAACTTGTCATGGAATAGACATTTATATCCAAGCAGTTGAAAGTGTTGAAAAGATGTTAGTTATTGACTAAAAACAGTATGACAACTGAGAATAAGAAAGTAACTGGAGCGCTGTAAGCACATTCTGCATTTTGATTATAAAGTCTTACATTGTAATAATGTTATAACAACCAATGAGCAAATTGAAAGTTTTACAATATCAACCTTTTCAACAAAACAAAGTTTTCAATAAACTTTAATGCTAAGATTCACCATAAAGATTTACCAGTTTGACTAAATAAATTTCTAGCACAAAGCTGATATGATGCAGTGTATAACTGTTTGAATTACATGGTGCATCATGGGTTTGGAAAGCCGACTTTCCAAATTTAAGAGCAACATCTAGACATTCGAAAAATTTTGCCTGTGCACTACAGACCATTCCGTCCAGAATTCTAGCAAAGATCGACAACGGCTATCTTCCGGGAAATCAAAATCTTCCTGGCTGAGGTAATCAAAATACCATTTCTTGGACTGCTCTTCTGCAAAATTTGTTGCAGAAATCGGCCGCATCGTATTCAGGACATCAAAATTTATTTCTTTATTGTTGACAGTGCAGAATAAGACTTTGCACATGGTAACATTTCTGGCCATAACATCAAGCGAACCTAACACCTTTAAGCCTTCTTTCAGCTCTTCCATTTCATTCTTCCTTGCATTGTGCACTAAATGCTGAAAGAGGAAGTCTCTGGTGTTGATGTTAATTAGTTGCTCTTTTGGCCAGCAAGACGAGTTTATTAGCTGCAAAAATGCTTCACTCATATCACTTTTCTCGAGCAAGAATTCCATATCAGCATCGTTCTTACACCCCTGAAGACCAGTGAGGAAATCATGCAAAGTTGATGTGGAAGCATCCAAAGGAATAAGCTTCTTTTCCAAAAGTAGAGTTATCTCATCCTCATCTGCTCCAACAATATATGCATACACATAGGGTGCTAGGGCAGGAAAACCAATAGATGCTTGTTGTGAAAGTGAATGACTTATAATCATCCCAGGAAGATGAAATAGTATTCCTTTAGTGGCATCTTTTATTACAACAAGGTTTGAATGGTCCCCCTCAAATAATCTATTTTTGACTTCTTTAAGTGCCAATGAGAGAAATTCAACTTTCATCGCTCCCCCATCCAAACCTTCTTCGTTTTTGAATGACACTGACAACTACTTTTCTAACAGTTCAGGTTTCCCAATTGCTTTTTTGTAAAATCGCATTACATCAATCCAAAATGACTCTCTGTCAACCATCAGATATTCTTCATCTGAACCATCTTCTACATTTCTTTTTGCAAATGATTCCATCAGATCTTCTATTGCTGAATGTTGAACATCATCACTGATTTTGTCAAGAAGAGTTTCTGCAGCCTCATGCAATGACTTTGATAGTGAAGAAAGTTTTTCCAGCTCTTCAATTTGTGAATCAAGAAATATCTGCTTCAGCTGACTTGACCATTTTTGCTTTGAAGTGCCTTCATGATCATCAGGAACTGTGATGACTTCATTTTGCTGCATGCCTTCCTTTTTTTTCAGACTAGCTATGTGATGCAAGGGACACATTAATATTGCTGTTATGTGAAGCATTTTCTTCATCACTGCCACTGAATCAATTTGCACTCGAAGTGATGTTGCCGCAAGTTTGAAATAAGTATCTTCTCTTGGCACCAACTACACTCAGTTGTTGGCAGGCTTGATGCTGTTGCAACAATTGACTTTTCCAAGGTTATACCACTTTTGATTGGTCTGATATATAGCAATGTAGATGAACCAATCATTTCCCTTAAGTATGGTATGGTATAACCTTCTGAAGGCATCGGAATTAGATGGAGTGGTCTTGAGTTGCCACCTCCCTGAGCTCGCATTAATTCAAAAGCTCCATCTTGATCTTTTAATTTAGAATAATGCTTCTCAAGATTGGCCTTGAATTTTGGAAATGATGCTTGTTTGTCAGGAAAAGTAATTCTTTTTCTTCCCAATCCTGCATCTCTTAACTTTGTTAAGTGGCTTATGGAAGGAGTGACATTACAACTGGGCAAAGATAACAGACAAAAATCGTGTGTCCAAGTTTTTTGAGGTTGAACTACAACAATTTTTGGCTTTTTAGCATCCTGCTGCGGTACGCTGAATGGTATCCTTTTCCCAGCACCACCAAGACTGGGAAAGGCACGACTGAAAGAAATATTCACTTTGAGTCAACAAGTGCTTTAAAAAGTGTTATAGCAAGAAAGATTGGCTCATGTTGATGCAATTAAATATTTATAAACCTCCATTCTAAACCGTCTGTAGACTATCACCATAATATTAGCAATTCTTCTAAATACTATTTAGTACTGAAAGTGGCCAATGTCAGTTAAGCTTAGTGGATTATTTACTGCTTTTTTCATAAACGTTCATCTTCTAGATAAATTTTTTCTGGCTAATTTGCAGAACAGTAATAGCTTTTAAACATCTACAAGCCATTGTTCAAATGTGGCTAGCTTAACCCCACGATTTATGATTACTATACAACTTCCACCACGATTTGAAACTCTGTCATCAAATGTCTGAATTTTTTTAGTTTGACAGTTTTCCTTCTTGAGAAGTTTTTCTTTTCAAAGATTCAAATTAAACACACGCTTCGAAACGGCGGAAGGGGGGGGGGATAAATATACTTATTTACATTTAGACCTAGGTTAACTGTTAAGCCACCAAGAAAGCACACCTGAAATCTGCTCGAGCTAATTCAATGAAGCCTGTCGACATTGAAGGACATGAAGATGGCGTACTAGTACTTGAACCACTTGAACTGTTGACAAAGCTTTCTCAGTATTTTCAGCCAATGCTGTCACCATAGTAGTTGAAGCTTGTTAAGTATTTTCATTCAAAGTTCTCATCGAATTTGAATTATTACATGACTGAATTCGATCTAAAGCATTTTAAAAACAGAAACCACATGCCTCACAGCTGGATCCGCCATCGCTTTCTCACTGTCACTTCCAATGGTGGGAAAATCGCAAACTCTTTACATGTTCATTTACATTAATTATTGGCTGAAGTAATATCATTCGCAGTCCAATGTGACCGACATCAGCGCAGCAGACTGAAACGCCCCGCCATGACTTGTAGCGCCGTGGCGAGTTAATGTGCGTTACAAAGAATTTGAGTAACCCTCAAATTTGAGAAACGGTGCTAAGACAAGAGACTTTCGAATAGACATTCACGACACGAAGATATACACCACACCACGATATCCGAATTCGTGAAACGAAGTCATTAAATCAATTTTGTCCCCGACCTAACTCCATAGATTTATACCCTTCACTGCCAGAGAGTTTGGTCAAATTTACACAACTTTGAAACCATGTAACACAAAACCGGTTGGTTGTCAAACCAAGATATTATTATCAAAATAAAGCTTGTTGTCTTAGCATTATTTGGATACCATACACACCTTGTTTCAAATAATAGGCACAATGACAGTCAAATTTTAAAAATTGTGTTTTTGACAAGGTTTGCTCAAAACTGACTAAAAAGCTGAGAATAAGGGCTTTCTATGTCATGAAGAAGTTTGTGGCTGTAAGCAGAAGACTTTGTGTATTTTCAAATCATTTATTATTAGTGGAATGCTGGAGAGGCCTTACCAGACATCTCTTCAAAAGCACTTGCTCTTTGTGTGGTATTCAGTGAAAAATCACCCTTGTGGAGAGGGTCATGACAGCTACCGCAGGTGTACCGGGTCTCTTTTTGTTCCCCTTTTTTAGACAAACATTGCATTTCTGTGAGGGAAACTTCTTTTTAGCCATAGGTGCAATTGGTGTAAGGGTGTGGTACCTCATTTTTCCATCCAATCTGGTGTCAGGATCATGTGCTGGCACTTGTGCTGTTGCTTCCAGTGACAGGGGCAGAGAGAGGTCATTTTGTGAATTACTATCGTTACCAATGTTGAGACCTGATCGGATGTAAAATCAAATGATTGCTACAATATACTCATAAAGAGAATGATACTTTCTCTCAGCAATGTTGTGCTTGTAGATCACAAACAAATTGTACATGGCAATCTGAAAGAGGTAAAATACCATCTTTTTGGTCCATTTTGCTGATTTTCTTGTAAAAGGTTCTTAAGTTCTTCTTGCATCATCCATTCGAATCCGTGTGTTAGGAGTTTGGTCATCATAGCCCAACCATAGAGATTGTTTCCATCTAAGTGTACAATTAAAGTGTCTGGATCTTCTGGATCGTATTTGATTAAGTACTTGTTATTTGCAGTGGCGTGTCTCTTGGTGATCATTGCTATTCCTCCTCTGATTCCTTTCTCTATCATCAAGAACATGTCCTCCTTATCCAGTAGTTGTAGGTTCACTTTTGTTAATTTCAAAGCTGCGTCCCAAGCTAAACCTGGTGATGTGAAGTACCATGCTGGGTCTAAGATAATTTTTCTTACAAACTTTTCCACATTTTTCAAACACGTCACACAATAGTAACACATCCATTTTCAAATAGAGATTGTGGTATTCTTTCATTGTTTTAATGTTAAACTTAGTCCCAACCTTTTATGCATGTTTGTAGTCTTCGCATGAGATATGTTGATCGTTCAGCTTTGAGTAGAATGCTTCTTTTGGAGGAAGTTTTGTCTCTGATAGTTTTTCGAACAAGTCCATGTAGTCATGAGGGCACACTCCTTTTCTAGATAATAATCCCACACGATCTTCGTGGTGTTTGTTTCTTGGTATAAAATACCGCAGATTGTTGAAATCCGTCCATGGGTCTAAGTTTCCTATGAGGGTGTTTAAACTGGAACTCATAAATTTGAAGGAGTCTATCAATCGAAGTTCTCTTTTGACTTGATACGTCTTATCGTTTTGTTTGATTATGAAACTGTCTACGACGATCTCGTTTGTAAAGCTAATATATTTTTCTTCATTCTTCGGAGTACATTTGATTTCACCTTTGGTTTCTGCGAGTGCTTTGATGAATAAGTGTGAGTCGTAACCTTCTAAGTTGTGGAATCTCACTGGGATGAACTTTGGCTTCTTCATCAAGAAGTTACATTTACTGTGAGCTGCATTTCTGTATTTCCCAGTGAAGTGGCAATGGTCTAGAACTTTGTCTTTTTCTAATAATTCCTTACAAACATAGCACTGGGTGGCATTTTTGAAATCTTGTTGATCTTGTTTGGTAGGATCTGCTTTCTTTGGAAACTTAAACATTTAGTGGATCTCATGAACTTTGCTTTCTAACATATCGACAAATATTTGAGCAATGTCTTCTGACTCTGTGTTTGCCTTGTGGTGAACTAATTTTGGCATGTAGACCGAATCGTCGAAACATTTTTGAAAATAACAGAAACCACTGGGAATGTGTTTTTGGTATTGCGTTGTTCCTTTACCCAAGTGGTTGTTTATAGGGTTCGTGAAACACTCAAAGTCTGCATGTACTATCAATGGCACTTGCATCACATGATTACAATTTTTGAACTGAACAAAGGTGTCTGGGTCAGGATGTTTTGTTGTGCATGGTTTGTGGAGTTTGCAATAGTCTTTATGTTTTAATAGTAGCTCCTCTCTTCCAAAGTGTTGTAAGCAGTAGTCACATAAGTAAACTTTTCTCTTCCTCTTAGTTACTTGTGATCCAACCAACCTGGACATGTTGTTTATCACGACGTTGTGCTTATCTCCTAATTATAATAAACGTATGTCTGGAAAGTCATGGATGTGACCTATCGGAAACACTCCATCTTTTGTCATAACTGAACAAGTTTATCTTTAAATTGTTTCGATTTTCAAACTTTTTGATATCTTCTATTGGTGTTGGAAATCTTATGTTAGTCCAATCTAGGGTCTCTGCAGATTTTCTTAATCTCTTTGTAATCCTATTTGGATTTATATCTCCAGGTTTTGTAAACCTCGCTATGTACACAGCCCATTTTAAACATTTCTGATCATCCTTCTTAGGATTTATGATCACCTTCTTTTCAGCAAGATACTTAGGTGTCTCCACATAGGACGAATCTTTCAGAGGTACACATTTTGCTTGATGAATTTACAGGTGTTCTATTGACTCTAGTTGCCAACCAGAGCATTCTTTTTGCTTGTTCTCAAGCAAACTTAATATCTTGTTGACCATCTTATTATAGATTTCCTTTACGTTTGATCCTGGTAGGATTCTGTGATACACAGAGCTAAAGTGGTCCACATCTTGTTTTTGTATCTCACCTGTAGCCGGATCTTGACAGGACATGCTGCACATCAGATTAAGTTTGACTTTGTTGTTCACTAATGTTTTAAGAAATTGTGTAAGCTGGTCTTTGAGGCGAATTGTCAACCACGCGTATGGTTCATAGCCAGGTTCACCTTTTACCATATGAGTGTACAGACGTCCGCTAAGTGCTTCTTCCCATTCCTCTATTATTGGAATGGGTTCAACCTTCGGTACTGGATTGAACATTTTCATGACTTTAATTCTTCATATGTGTATATGTATTTGAGACTTTGGTCTTTATGTCTGTAGGAAAGTAATCAAGTAACCAATTTTAAAAGTCGTTCATCTTCTTTTTGATCATTTGTTTCTTCGTTCTTGGTGGTGGAATAGGTGTTGGTGTAGGTGGTGGTACAAATTTTGTTTCAAAAGGTTGAGGAAGTCTTATATCTTCAATAGGTCCATCTTATAAATGAATTACAGACTTTGTCGCTTGCGTGCTTGTTCTTGGTTTTGGAATCGGTTTTTGTTGTTTAAATCTCTCTGCTACAGATTGTTTCTTTACACGTTGTGGTGTTGGTATATAAATAGGTCTTAGTTCTTTTTTACCATATCTATATAATTTTTCAACATGTCTCATAATGTTCGTATCTATGTGATTCGTAATTGCTTGTGCTGTTTTATCATCATAGTTTTTCTTATTCAAGTTCTCCTCAAAGTCATCTAAATGTTTTTGTAATTGTTTAGGTGATTTATTCATAACCTTATTAAGTCTCTTAAGAGCAGAGAACATTTTTATTTCTGCACCTACTGGTATTTGTTTCAATAATGTTTTTGTTCTCGGTGCTTGGATAGGTTTTGGCTTTGCTGGCTTTAGTTGTGTTGTATTAATTTTTATTTTCAGTGCTGGTACGGGTCTTATATTCTTTGGTCCTATTATTTGCTCTGTCAATGTACTTAGAATAACTAGCTTTGTGGATCCAATAGGTCATCCAACTTTGTTTGTATTTCTTTGTGTGTCTCTAAATCTACCTAACGCACCTTTTGCAGATGTGCTTGGTCCAACTTGGTTAATGACGTTGTCCATATTCTTATAATTGTGAGGAACAAATGCGTTTGTTGTCCTCCAGGCTTTAATTCGTTATTACTCATCGGTGGAGCAAAGAACTCTTTTATAGATGGTGGTCGAAAGGGTCTTCCAGTTAAAGATTCTGTCTCACTTATTATTCATCGTTTTGGTTTTTCTATCTCCCAAGTTTTTGGTTTACTACATCATAATCTTGGTACTTCATGATTTGGTCTCTTCAATACCACCTCAAGATTCACTTTAGGTTGTTGACATTGTTTTACTTTTATTATATGTTGATTCTTCAGAATCAATTTTTTTGGTTTTTTGTGGCTCATGTTTAGATATACTACTCTCTATAGATATACTTTGAATTTTTTTATGCAGATTAGGTTGAGCCACCGACCTATTATGCAAATTAGTTTTTGTAGTGTAATCTTTATATATTTGAGAATTCGTAAAAGCCGAAGGCCGCAAAGCACCTTCGTTATATTTCGTTTGGTCTTGAGAATTCATTACTTCTTTATATATAGGTTTTTCATCTTGTTAAAACATAAATTTTAGTTTCTTAGGATTTAAGCTGATGATATTACTTTCACACATAGGTTTTTGCTTAATTTTATCTAATATTTTATTCACCATTTTTTGTACGTCTCCTCGATGTAAGCATCCTTTGAAATCGTGTAGCCTCCTGAATTAACTTCACTCGTATCATTAATAAATCTCTTAGTTATTGGATCCCATTTAAACTCATTTAATTCTAATAATAATTCAACCCTATTATTTAATAACCTCCTCAATCATTTTAAAACACTTTCCTCAACATCTTGTGTTAGCCAAGTTCTTATATTAACATTATCTTCTGCTCCTATCAAATAAGTATTTAATTTCTTTGCTTGGTTTTGTGTGTTCATTTTTTTGTTCTCTACTTGTATACGTTGAATTTTTTTATGCAAATTAGGTTTATATACCGACCTATTATGCAAATTAGTTGTTGTAATATTATCTTTATATATTTGAGAATTTGTAACAGCCGAAGGCCTCAAAGTGCTTTTTTTCTTTTTAGTATTTTGTTTTTGGTTCGTGTTTATAGTTTTTTGTTCTCTACTTGTATACTCTGAATTTTATTATGCGAATTAGGTTTGACCACCAACCTGTTATGCAAATTAGTTTAGAGGTTTTAGCAGGTGCCAGTCCTAATTTGAACCTCATTAAATATTCAAAATGGCGCTAAAGTATATATTTGTATTACGTTTTAGCTCTTTTGCATGATTTTTGTGCTAGAACCCGTCATTCCTATACTACTCTGGTGCCTCAGTCACAATGTACTGATTACAGCACAGTACATTCCAGGGGTACAGAATTTTCAGGCAGACCACGAATCCCGAGTATTCCTAGACTCCAGCGATTGGAAACTGAACAGAACCGTTGTCAGCCAACTATATCAGAACTGGGGGCCCCTAAACATCGACTTGTTTGCATCTTACCTGACGTTTCAACTATACCATTATGTCAGCTGGAGGCCTGACCCATCGGCAATACATACCGATGCCTTCTCCCTCAACAGGGCAATGGGGCTATGCTTTTCCCCCCTTTGCAATGATGGGTCGGTGTCTTCAACAAGTTCAGAGTCAGGAAATGGAACAATTTGTTCTAGTAGCACCAGTTTGGCCAACCCAAGCTTGGTACCCTCTGTTACTGGAACTGTGCATAAACTTCCCTCAATTACTGCCTACTCTAGAGGACCTCTTAACTCAGGAGGGAAGAAACCATCCTCTTCATCAGCTTCAGTTAGCTGGGTAGCTACTGTCAACAGCAGCTACCAAACGCACAAAATTTCTGAGAAAACTAGAGAAATTCTCCTGGCAGCATGGAGAAGCAACACTACTACCTCCTATTTCTCTGCATGGAACAAGTGGTGTCGCTGGTGTCCTAAGAGGGTCTCTATCAATCCCCTTTCACCATCTATGAACAACATTCTAGACTTTTTCACAACACAATTTCATGAAGGGAAAAAATATAGATCAATTAATGTCTATAGGTCTGCTCTCTCAGCTGTTCTTCCCTTCATAGATGGCCACAAAGTAGGGTGTCATCCACTAGTTTCACAGCTACTGAAAGGAGTCTATCACCTTCGCCCTCCACAGCCTTGTTATGCACAGATGTGGCAAGTTAGCAAGCTGGTACAGTCTGTAGATTCTTTGGGTCCTAATAACCAGCTGTCTATTAAGCTATTATCATATAAACTGGTGGGACTACTAGCATTAAGTGGCCCTGATCGAACATCAGGGCTTGTTGTTGGTCAATTGCGTTTCAAATACATTTACCCGGAAGGCATTGAATTTCAGCTGCCTGAATTAACAAAAAATGTTAAGCATGGTGAACGTCTGAAATGCTGCTTTCACTCTAGTTTTCTGGAAAATAACCTGCAATGTGTGTGCAAATGCCTTGCTGAGTATGAAAGCCGCACAGCTACATGGAAGCCCTTAGTCTTCAAAACCAAACCAACTGTTATTGCCATACATAAGTCTTCACAAAGCTATCACCTCTTCCTTAGCAGCTAGATGGTAAAGGGAGCTTTTGCATCTGACTGCTATTGATACTTCAACTTTCAAAGGGCATTCGTTTTGTGGAGCTGTTACAATGGCAGCAGCAAAACAGGGTTTTTCCATATCAGAGATTTTACAGTTTGCAGACTGGTCTCAACCAAACACCTTCACTAAATTCTATTATTGCCCACAATCTAATACTGCTCCAGGGAGAGCAATTTTATCTGGTAACATGCAATAAAGCTTTGAACATGCATTGTTAAATGGAGCTGAATATTTTGAAGTATAATTGTAGATTATAGCAGGGATGCATGCAGTTTGTAGTGTAATATTAATTATACAAGAAATAGGAGGCAAGACTTAACAATGCAATCCCACATTGTATCCCACCCACTGTGTTTTGTAGTGGTTAGTTTTGTTCTCTTTTAAGGTGGATAACGAGTTGTTTCATTCCAAAGACGAAGATCGACAGTTGAGCCAGCGGTTATAGAACGACATTACTTTATGTTAGAGTATTGTTATAGTTTACTTTTAATCACTGTATTTGCAGTGAATAAAGAGACATTGCATTGTTAAATCTCGCCTCCTATTTCTCGTATAATTAATATTACACTACAGGCTGCACGCAACCCTTGTATAATCTACACTTATTTCATGCATCTTAAATGCGAGTTCGTCGTAGAAAGTACATTGTGATAATGCATAATTCTATGTTTTTTGTAGCCACTTGATTTTTGGGCCTATAAGAGTGCATCATCAGATATTTGAAATAAGTTTTCATTGGTACCTTATTTACAATGGTTACAATCTTGGATTCATTTTCTGCTTCATTGAGGGCTAGGATCAATTAATTTTGAACGGCCAAAAAGTGACCCATGCATTGTAGAGCAATGTACAGCATATCAAGAGATTCTTCACTCCATAACAAATCTAATGATATGTGTTTAATTGCAACTGATGCACGAGATCAGAAGATAGAGCTAAGGTAGTCTTGTAACTAGTGCAAAAGTGGACATGTGAAATTTCGTCATTCTTGAAATGTCAAAACCTGACCCTTTCATCATAAAGCAATGTATAGCAAATCAACAGATCCTCATTACATGAGAAATCTAATAATATGTGTTTCATGCCTCCAAGTTCAGTATTCTTCTTTTATTTAGCCATTTTGCTTTATTGCAAAATTTCAAAATGGTGGAAATTCATATAGTAAATCTTTATGCATTTTCAGGGAAGCATACTTTTCAAACTAAAATCAATTGATACAAGATCTTTATGAAGAATACTTCTTGCCTTTTTTTAAAAACTTTGAAAATTCCAGATCAATAATATGCAAAAAATGCCCAAGAAATTAGCAAATACCTTAAATGTTTTGTTTGGGGCCTTCAAGCATTCTGATTGGCTAATATTGGTAATTGAACTTCCTACTCTCCTGCCAGCCATATAGGTAGCTTTCATCACGTGAGTCGTGACTTCTGTGCCTGTTGATTTACATCCGGTATCAAATGACAGGCAAACAGAAGAGTGATATGGCAAAAGTGTTGACAGACAAGAGTAGTGCTCTTGTATCAAAGTACTTCGGTTCTTTGCCACCAAATATTCAAAAGCAGTACAAAGACAAAATAGCTTTGTGTGGTGGGATCGATCCATACATTTTAAAAAGCAAGGATTTTTCTAAAGACTGGAAACAATAGCCGAAACTTGAGTTTCCAGACATCTGTAACTACTTGTTGATCCAGACATCATTCTACACAAAATGCCAGATGAAAGCATACAAAAGTTTGGAGGCCCACAATTATTTCATCAATGGATGGGTTCATGATCTTGGTGTAAAAGTTTTGCAAGGAGATAATCACTTGGTATTTGCTTGGGTAGGTTTAATCGCGCTGTACTTTTACAAACGCAACTGATTTCTGACACTCTGATGACTATATATTTATATAGTAGAATGCACATTGATCAAAGAACTCATATGTAACGTGTTAATTATTTGACAATGGTACATTTCCTAAGGTAAATCATTCACAAAAGTTGTCAGAGTCTCCCGTGAAAGCTTGGGTTATCATACAAAATGATGGCGAAGTAATAACTGCTCATTGCAATTGTATGGCTGGGTAATATTTTCAAGGCCTTGAATGCAATTTTTTGATAACCAACTGCAGTAGAAATTGTTTTTTGCTTTACGTATGTTCGTTTTTAATGTTCAGTTTAGCTGAATCTTGTTCCCATATTGGTGCCATACTCTAGAAGTTTAATAACGTGTATTTGTTACCCTGACGCCCATTCCTTTTCAACTAATGCAACTAGGTATTATAAGTATATTATTGATCTGTGTAAGTATTTCAAATGCTGTGTAACAGCAGCATTGTTTATGGATGTTTTAAAATTAATCTTCTGATCTTTTATGAAAATCGGTACCAGTAGTCCCACCACACCCTGTTTACTTAGTCTAGCACCACACGTTAGTTAAGGAGACCTTTCCTGTTGAAAAGTAAGATCATATGAAACTTTTCTATAATGTAAAGTTATAAAGTAAATTGTGCTGAAGGACAATCCAACTAAAGCTACAAAATTTCCTATGTAGGTATGGGTGTCGCCACGAGTCAACTGCAAGGTCACAGTATGCAAAACAGATGTCTGAACGACATTAGAAGTTTTCTGTCTCTGACAGTGGACTTTGCCTGAACATTAAATGGCCACATTTGGGAGCATCGCCTGATGGTGCTGTTCACTGTGACTGCTGTGGTAGTGGAGCTTGTGAAGTAAAGGTATTATTTTAGCAGACTAAAACTTTTAAATTTACCAAGCCTTATTGAAGATTATTTTCAAGATTTGTTGTGCATTGTTTTAAATGTGAGATTTACATTTAACTAGGTTAATGAGGCAATTATTGTTACATGTATTTGCAAATATTTGTTTTCTTTCTTAGTGTCCATTTTGCTTCAAAGACAGTAGAACTCTCAGCAAAAGTGCAAATGAAAAAAATTCTTGTTTGGTGACTGAAGGTGAAAAGATAATGCTTCACTGCAAGCATTTCTATTATTATCAAGTGCAAGCACAATTGCCCATAATGGAAACAGAGTACTGTGACTTTATTGTGTGGAATGAAAATGATATCTTCATAGAAAGAATACTTCCAGATGATGATTTCTGGAAAGATGCCATATGCAAAAGTGAATGTTTTTTTTTCGAGACTGTATTCTGCCAGAGATGTTAGGAAAATATTACACAAAGTAGAATTTAAACAAACACACGTAGCAGTCAGTTTAAATGTAAATAAAAGCATGCCTTACTAATATAATGTATGAAGGGTATTTAGGGTCAATATTATATATTTAATTATGTTTTGTTGATGCGTATTTGTTTTTTCCAAACTTGCC